>JAOTNS010003741.1:232500-272500 GCA_028476615.1 Culter alburnus | reverse complement strand
AAAAAAAAGTCACACTCAGGTCTTTGGGGTCTCCAGGCAACAACATGAATTTTGTAACAAAATAATGTTTTTTAAAAAACAAATGTAATTTACCTGTTTATTAATGTTTTTACTTCATATTTGTGCAGTTTTTGGAGGATTTCATATCTTTTTAATTTATATAAATAAATAAAAAATATTTTTTTATAGGTTTTTATACAAAACAGCTTTTTATGTAAAATTCACTTTATAAAAGACCCACATTTCTAACTTTCATTCATGGGGATCACATGGATAATTTGACATGGTTTAGTGTGAGATTTTTGCCCATCTTTTGGAAAATGCAGTTTTAAAAGTAAAAAATGATCACTTTATCCAGTAGATGGCAGCAGAGCTCCACTATTTGCTGTTTGACTGACTGAAAGACATCTTTACACAAGTATTTTCAGCTGGATTATATCTAAATATTATCAAATCACAATTATGACAATAAAAATGACTTTTTTTTGTAATAAAAAAAAAAAAATTTTTTGTTACATTATGATGAGACCCCACTTAGAAAATGGACAAAATTTATCCTCAAAATCAACATTTTGTAAAAAAATTTTTTTAGTGCATTTTTGTTTTTTGTGCAAAAAAATGCTAAACTTTGACAAAAAGTAATTTTTATTGTCATAATTGTGATTTGATAATATTTAGACTGAATCAGCTGAAAATACTTGTGTAAAGATGTCTTTCAGTCAGTCAAACAGCAAATAGTGGAGCTCTGCTGCCATCTGCTGGAAAGTGATCATTTTTTACTTTAAAACTGCATTTTCCAAAAGATGGGCAAAAATCTCACACTAAACCATGTCAAATTATCCATGTTATCCCCATGAATGAAAGTTAGAAATGTGGGTCTTTTATAAAGTGAATTTTACATAAAAGCTGTTTTTGTATAAAAACCTATTTAAAAAAATGTTTTTTAAATTTATTTATATAAATTTTAAAAATATGATAAATCCTCAAAAAACTGCACAAACGTGGAGTAAAAACATTAATAAATATAGTAAAATTTGTTTAAAAAAAATTATTTTGTTACAAAATTATATTTTGTTGCCTGGTGTCTGAGTATACACCCCAATCGAAGACTGCACAGGGGTTAAAGATGATTGTGAATACATGTAGAGTAAGTGCAAATGCGTGTATAAACTAAGCTATCAGGCTAATCGGGTATCTGTATGCTGTGTTAGTACATTAATTCAGACATTATAACGCAGAATTTATCATAACATGATTTTGTAGGAATTGTAATCTAAAGAGAGATCCTATTAAAAGCAATCTGAACCAATAGGATCGCTTGTGGTCCTAATAGAGACCCGATTTGTCACTACAGCTGCTTCTCAAACAAGAACAAATGTAGGGCGGGGCTTGATTTTGTCTGTGTGGAATTGATTGGATGGTTGTGGTTTGCTATTGGTGGATCTCATGTGAGTGACAGGTTGCTCCGCCCTCATCATCAGAGGAGAGGGAGAAGATATTCTGATTCAAGATTGAGGAACATGAATTTAAAACAATAATAAATCATTTAGAATAAACACTCAATATTCCATAAAACAAACACAAGAATTGTCCATTTTGATTTCATGGTGAAACTTTCAGATCGAAATGCTTAAGAATGACTCTTAATAAATGAACGAATGTGTAATAAATAATAAACTGAACACCTGTCGTCTCTCAGACGTTCACCGCCTGGTGTAACTCTCACCTGCGTAAAGCGGGAACTCAGATCGAGAACATCGAGGAGGATTTCAGGAACGGACTGAAGCTGATGTTGCTGTTGGAGGTCATCTCAGGTACATCAGCGATCATCAGCGCTCGGAAGAAGATGTTTGCAGGTCTGTCTCTGTAACATGTCTTCTGCTCCAGGCGAAAGGCTTCCCAAACCAGACCGAGGAAAGATGCGCTTTCACAAAATAGCCAATGTGAACAAAGCTCTGGAGTACATCACCAGTAAAGGTGTGAAGCTGGTGTCCATCGGCGCCGAGGGTGAGAGACGCTCTGATCATAGATCTTCTAGTTCATGAATGGACTCTTTTTAAACACTAAACACTTCAAAAAATGAAAGTGTAAAAAAAGTTATAGAAGTTTTTTTACTGTAAATCAAATGTACTGAACTAAACATTTTTTATTTAATACAAAATATGTTTTACAACATAATTTGGACTCAAAATCAAAGCAAGTTGTGTTCCAAATTTGAAGTTGATATCATAAAAATTGAGCCACTAAAAGATTTTAAAAATTGAAACTCAATGTCCAGTTTTAAAGTGTTTTTCACAGGATGAATTTTTAAGCTTTCAAATGATGCCTAATTTATGATGATTTCTAAAAATAAGACTGTTAACAGGCCCATTCACATAATTAGAACAATAATTACATAAATTCATGATATCGTTCTGTTTATTATCAGTTTGGTCGTCTGTCGCTTTAAATGCTAGGATCAATTCTGATTGGCTGTCAAAGTTTTTATCCTTCATCAACTACAAAAAAAATGTTCCTCTGTGTCGTTATCGTTATAGTTAATAGAATGATTATTAAAACTTTGCCAGCTAACAGAAAACGTTCTCAGAATGTTCTGGCAAAGTTATGAACAAATGTTCTTCCAGTAACGTTAATAGAACGTTTGTTCAGAGTTATCTGGTCTTTAACATTCTCAAAACGTTAGCACAAAATCATTATTCATACATCGTTCATGGAGTGTTTTTTCTGAAACATTTGAGTTTACATTTTTTAAAATGTAACTTGTTTCAGAACGTTCAGAGAACATTATAAGTAACGTTCACATAATGTTTAAGAAATTAAAAAATGTAATGTTTCTTTAACGTTCGCATAACCAAGAAAAAATGTTTTTTAACGTTCAGAGCACATTCAGAAATAACGTTTTCATAACTTAATGGGAACATTAGCAAAGCGTTCCTAGAACATATTTTTGTCAGCTGGGTTATAGTTATTATTTTAATGATCATCTTTAGCAATTATGCGACGAACCACTGAAGAAAATAATGAGAATTTGACTGCTTTGAACTCATTTTTTTGTTGCTAAATAGACTTTCTAAATGTATTAAAATTCCAGTCAACAGTTTCATTGCGATAATTTGATTATACTTATATGAAATAATAACTGTGATCATTTAACTGCACTTTAAATCAGATATTGGTGTCCAAATAAAGACATTTTAAGTGAATATAGAAATGCATAGAGCATAAAACACTCCAGATTCACTGTATTTTAATCTTCACATAATTCAGAGTATTTCAAATACTCCAATATATTTTTTCAAAAAATAAAAAACATTTAAAAAAATCCAAATATATATAATTTTTCAACAAAAAAAACAAAAAAAATAAAAAAAAAAAAAAAAAATATATATATATATATATATATATATATCTCCAAACAAAATATAAAATATACATTTTTAAATATTATTTAAAACATTTTAATATTTTAAATATTTATTTGCATGACTTTTGCATTAGTAAAAATGTTCAGATCCTGAGAGGCTGAGAGATCAAACTCAAGTGATTCGTCTGTTCGATCCTCAGAGATTGTTGATGGAAATGTGAAGATGACTCTGGGAATGATCTGGACCATCATCCTCCGCTTCGCCATCCAGGACATCTCAGTGGAGGGTATGTCTCACACACACACACACACACACACACACTTACAGACTCAATCTAATGAACTCATGCTGCTAACATCGATTCTCCATCAGAAACCTCAGCTAAAGAAGGGCTCCTGCTGTGGTGTCAGAGGAAAACGGCCCCATACAGGAACGTCAATGTACAAAACTTCCACTGCAGGTAAAACAGAATTCCACATGGTTTATTTTCTTATATGCCAGAGAGACGTCCTCCTAATGCATTTACTGAAATAGTTCAAAATCATTTTATCTGTGTTAGTTCAGACTGTGCCAAAGAAATATTCAGTTTTCTTTCGTCTGCTAACGTCTGATATCCTCACTCAGCTGGAAGGACGGTCTGGCGTTCTGTGCGCTCATTCACAGACACAGACCTGACCTGATCGACTACTCCAAACTCAACAAGGTCTCTGTTAGTGCATGCCGGTCACTGACTCACGCGCATGCAGGGGTTAACTAACAGATAACTCGTTTAAATGAAGAATTACTGCAATGAAGGAAAGTTGATCCAACATTTATCTAAAGTGAATCAGAATATTCCAGACGTGGGTTTGCTGAGACTGATCTCAGTTTCTCTTACAGCTTAGAATGATGTAATTCGAGTCTGAGGTGAAGGGCTTTACTCGAGCTTTAGCAGGTCCTCTGCCTCATGCAGCTGATGTCTGACGGTCCAGACGGATTTACAGAGAGAAATCCTCCGATAATCCCGTCTGAAACCAGAGCGCTTTAACAAACCTGTGTGAATCTGTGTCGTGATCTATAACCTCAGCATCACTGAGCTACTAGATTGTGTATTAATGTTTTTATTTTCATTTTCCTTAAAGTTTTAGTCATTTTGTTGTGTGTTTTTGTCATTTTTGTGGTACACACTTTACAATAAGATTGCATTAGTTAACATGAATTAATCTTTCAATTTCAACATTTATAAATACATTATTAAAAAGAGTCACAGAGTGTTTTGTTTTAGTTTTTTAACCTTTTTTTGTCAATATAGTTTTTGTTTTAGTTATTTTAGTACATCAAGTTAAATGAAATGAAAATAATTTTAGAATTTTATTTCAGTTAACTTTTTTTAATTGTTGTAGATTTATTTTTATTTTATGATAATAATCCTGTATGGAGCTTTTGCTAATCACTTAAATGAGGATTTTGTACAAACGTGTTGCTGTAATTAAAACAAACGCATCATTAATTTCTCTGTGCAGGACGATCCTCTTGGAAATCTCAATCTGGCTTTAGAAATTGCGGAGAAACACTTGGACATCCCTAAAATGTTGGACCCAGAAGGTAAACGAGGACAGATCACCTTCATATGTGTTACATCAGTGTCAAATTAAAGCATTTATAATGAAGCATTAATTTTTAATAAATAGTTTAAAAAAAAATTTTTGCCAGTGTTGCAGCTTTATGCATTAAGGTCGGCATTAAAAATAATAGTTCCTATTGTGCCGTATATCCGAGTTAAACGCTTCTCAAACAAGAACAAATGTAGGGCGGGGCTTGATTTGATCTGTAGGGAATTGATTGGATGGTTGTGATTTGCTATTGGTGGATCTCATGTGAGTGACAGGTTGCCCCGCCCTTGTCATCAGAGAAGAAGGAGGGGAAGTTATTCTGATTCAAGATTACCAGGAACATGAATTTAAAATTCTAAATGAAGAGCCCATAACACAACACAGGAAAGTGCACAAGTCATGTGACCTTGTTAATATACAACAATGCTCTCCTGCTGAATTCAGTAACAGATTTAGCGAACACAGCTGTCTGTGGTGGACGCTCTTTATGACCCGCGTGTCGTGTTACTATCACGCACCTCATGACCCAGAAGGTGACGGCCTTGAACAATCCATCCCAGAATGCAATGCACATATTCCCCTCTGAATAATCAATGCATTAGGCATAATTTGCAGTGTTTATTCTCATAATTCTTCATTTGTTGTGTCTCTGTGCTCCAGACATCATTAACACCCCGAAGCCGGACGAGCGAGCCATCATGACCTATGTGTCCTGTTTCTATCATGCCTTCGCTGGGGCAGAACAGGTACTTTTGCACTAAATGTGAGCCACACATAGATGCATCATGGGTACTCTTAAGATAAATCGAGTAAGTCAAGTCTGTCATGTGACATCTGTGTGTTTAAAGGCAGAAACTGCAGCTAACAGGATCTGTAAAGTGCTTGGAGTGAATCAGGAAAATGAGAAACTGATGGAGGAATATGAACGACTGGCCAGTGAGGTACAACACACACACACACACTCTCACAAACCACACACTCAAACACACACCGACCCCAACTCTTGCCTGTTTCAGTTGCTGGAGTGGATCCGTCGCACCACGCCGTGGCTTGAGAAGCGAGTCCCTGAGAGCACGATGACCGCCATGAGATGCAAGCTGGAGGATTTCAGAGACTATCGCCGCATGCACAAACCTCCCAAAGTCCAGGAGAAATGCCAGCTGGAGATCAGCTTCAACACGCTACAGACCAAACTCAACATCAGCAACAGACCCGCCTTCATGCCCTCAGAGGGGAAGATGGTGTCTGTAAGACACACACACACAGTGCTTGTTTGAGGTGTGTTATTATTGAAGTGAGTTGACCTCTAACCCTGAGACCCGTGTGCAGGACATCACCAGCGCGTGGCAGGGTCTGGAGCACGCCGAGAAGGGTTACGAGGAGTGGCTGCTCAGCGAGATCAGACGTCTGGAGCGCGTGGAACATTTGGCTGAGAAGTTCCAGCAGAAAGTCGCTACACATGAGAGCTGGGCGCAGGGTGAGATGACATCACTTCCTGTTGTGTCCTTCAAGTTGACCACGAGTCACAACAAATGTTTTACATAAAGGCTTTAAAGGAATAGTTCATGCAAAAATTAAAATTCTGGAGCATTCAAGAAGGTGTTTGGCATCTTCACACCTGCTGCTTCTTCTTAATGCAAAATTTTGGGGAACTATTGTAAAGTAATGCATTACAAGTAACATGCATAATGCAATCAGATTACCAGTCTGGTTCTTTTGAAGTTACAAGGTGCATCAGATTACTTTTTTGATGTTAAAAGTAAGTATGCATTACAAGTAACATGCATAATGCAATCAGATTACTTTTGAAGTTACAAGTAACGTGCATTATGTAATCAGATTACTTTTTGATGTTACAAGGCATAATGTACTGGTTACATGCTTACAAGTAATGGATTACTTTTGAAGTAACAAGTAACGCTCAGATTACATGCATTACATGCATTCAGATTACACTTTATGTTAGATTACTTTTTGACGTTAAAAGTTAAGTAATGCATTACAAGTAATGCATAACACAATCAGATTACTTTTGAAGTAACAAGTAACGTGCATTATGTAATCAGATTACTTTTTGACGTTAAAAGTTAAGTAATGCATTACAAGTAATGCAATTACTTTTGAAGTAACAGTAACGTGCATTATGTAATCAGATTACTTTTTGATGTTAAAAGTTAAGTAATGCATTACAAGTAATGCATAACACAATCAGATTACTTTTGAAGTAACAAGTAACGCATTATGTAATCAGTTTGACTAATTACATGATCAGATACTTTTGAAGTACAAGTAACGTGCATTAGTAATCAGATTACTTTTGAAGTTACAAGTAACATGCATTAGGCAACTAGATTACTTTTTGATCTAACAAGTAAAGTAATGCATTACAAGTACTGTGCAATATGTAATCAGATTACTTTTTGACATTAAAAGTAAAGTAATACATTACAAGTAATGCATAACGCAATCAGGTTACTTTTGAAGTTACAAGCAACACATTACAAGTAATGTGCAATATGTAATCAGATTACTTTTTGATGTTAAAAGTAAAGTAATGCATTACAAGTAATGCATAACGCAATCAGATTACTTTTGAAGTTACAAGTAACGTGCATTATGTAATCAGATTACTTTAAGTAAAGTAATGCATTACAAGTAATGTGTGTGTGTGTGCGCTGCAGGAAAGGATCAGGTGTTGACTCTGAAGGATTACGAAAGTGCATCCCTAACGGAGGTGAGAGCGTTGCTACGGAAACATGAGGCGTTTGAGAGTGACCTGGCTGCTCATCAGGACCGAGTGGAGCAGATCGCTGCCATAGCACAGGAACTCAAGTATGACCACTTCCTGTTTCCTCCTCATGACCTCACACTGAGGGTTTTCTTTATGTGGGGTCACATGAACGCCAGCCTTGTTTCTACCATAGTTTTGTGTGTGTGTGTTACTCTGTTCACCGGTGGTGTCTTGCGTTAAGGTTCATTTATATAAACTACTCAAACATGTTCTCAATGGTTTTCTTGAGATGTTTGTATGTGTGAAGCAGTGTTTCAGATGAGGTAAGGCTGTGACAGCAGTGTTGGGTTTCTATTGTTCTAAATGTAATCGCAGCACCTGTCAGATTCCCTCTGTGACAATGAGTCAATGTCGTACCCAGAAACACACACACACACACACACACACCTCAGTATATATTCAACACTCTATTTGTAGAAGCTGCATTCGGTGCGTCAAAGTGACAGAGGCATCTGAACACTCTCTGATCTGAAACGCTGTCAACACCTCCATCAGGACAGCTGCTGCTGGGAACGTCATGACGTCTAATCTTTAGAGCCACATTTTTAAGGATCTTTTTAAATGTATGATAAGGGCATTTCCACCCACAGTAAATCATCCTGTACTCAGCTGGTCTGACTGCAGTCTGTTTGTGGTCCTTTTGTGGTTTGATTGACTCATGTGATTCAGTCTGGTTAAAAATTTAGAAGTACCTAAAAAAAAATGTTCTTCCTCATTTTCTTCCGCCTTATGTAATCAGATTACTTTATTGATGTTACAAGTAATGCATTACAAGTAACGTACATTATGTAATCAGATTACTTTTTGATGTTACAAGTAAAGTAAAGCATTACAAGTAACATGCGTAACACAATCAGATTACTTTTTGATGTTACAAGAAACGCATTACAAGTAATGATTAATCAGATTACTTTTTGATGGTACAAGAAACGCATTACAAGTAATGTGCATTATGTAATCAGATTACTTTTTTGATGTTACAAGTAACATTAAAAGTAACGTGTTATTTAATCAGATGACTTTTTTGATGTTACAGGTAATGTGAATTATGTAATCAGATTACTTTTTTGATGTTACAAGTAACATATTAAAAGTAACGTGTTATATAATCAGATGACTTTTTGATGTTACAAGTAATGCATTACAAGTAATGTAAATTATTTAATCAGATTACGTTTTTGATGTTACAAGTAATGCATTACAAGTAATGTAAATTATTTAATAAGATTACGTTTTTGATGTTACAAGTAATGCATTACAAGTAACATGCATAACGCAGATTACTTTTAAAGTTTCAAGTAACATTACAAGTAACATGCATTATGTAATGCATTATGACTTTTTTGATGTTACAAGAAATGCATCACAAGTAACGTGTATTATGTAATCAGATTACTTTTTGATGTTACAAGTAATGCATTAAAAGTAACATGCATGATGTAATCAGATTACTTTTTGATGTTAAAAATAAAGTAATGCATTACAAGTAACATGCATTACGTAATCAGATTACTTTTTGATCTAACGTGTAAAGAAATGCATTACAAGTATCGTACATTAAGTAATCAGATTGCTTTTTTGATATAACAAGTAATGCATTACAAGTCACATACATAACGTAATCACATTACTTTTTTGATGTTAAAGCAAATTACATTCTAATAACACAAATGTATTTATTTACAGTCAAAAAAAAGTTACTGCAGATGAAGTATTTTCAAAAACAGTCACAGTAACAGTATGAATTGTAGCTGAAATATAGCTATTGATGCATGATGCCCACTATAGCGGACAGATGATTAATCAGAACTCTCTCCCAATCTAAAATCAATGTAAACATGTGCAAAATATAATTGATTATAAGAGCTTACTGTATCTGTTTGGACTGTTCTTCACTCGTCATGAGCTAATGCTGCCCTCCAGTGGAAACATGATGTACTGTAAGAGAACTTGCATTGATTGAATAGGACAAAGAATAGGACAATGCTGTGAGGAGGCTTCACTAAAGAAAACACTAAAGTATGTTTTCATGAAAAAATTAAAATGCAGAAAAGTGTGTGACGGTTAAGTTTTGGGGATAAACATCATTCTCTCAGTATAAAAATGTTGGAGGTCAATGGAAAGTCCTTGTCATGATATTAATGTGTGTGTGTGTGTGTGTGTGTGTCCACAGTGAACTGGACTATCATGCTGCTGCTGTCATTAATGAGCGCTGTCAGACGATCTGTGATCAGTGGGATCAGCTGGGAACTTTGACCCAGAAGCGCAGAGAAGCTCTGGAGGTGATTCACACACACATGAACATCAATCATATTAACAAACCTGATTATTGGAGAATTTATTTATGTTAGTATGTAAAATTACATGGTATATATGTAATTATATATGCACACATATATACACTGTAAATGTAAAATAAACTGCAGGTCAAAAGTTTGGAATAATTACATGTTTTAAAATGTTTTTAACCCTCTACAGCACAGCGTTGCCCTCAGGCAACGGAAAGTTTTCTTAAGCCCTATGTTTAGTAAATTTTTCTTTAAATGATAACAACCAATTAGAAAGGTCGAGAAAGTACCAAATAACAGTTCAGTAAGGTGTTGGAGTCAATATCAAGCACCATTTAAAGGTGGGACGTCCTGTTCTGACACATGGTCACAGGAGCACATGGTGTGAGAAGAAGGCAATATTATTTGCTTTAGTAATCTTATTTAAAACGACATGAACTGTACATAAAAAATATGTGTGTGTGTTTGAAGGTGTAGAGAAGCCTTTTGTCAGGTTTTATGAAGTTTTTTTTATTTTGCATGTTCAGAAATTCAGTTTTTCTTTTCGTTGCCTCAGGGCAACGTTGTGCGATAAGGGGTACTTTTCGAGGAGGTTTTAGAGAGTACCTCTCATTGGCAACAATGTATAATAAGAAGGGAAGATGCAAGATTCCTGGGTGTGCAGGAACACCCAAAGTGATGTGCAAAAATTGTAACATACACCACTATGTCACAGCAGAGAAGAAGTGCTTTTTGAAGTTTCGTACAAAGTGAAATCTTATTACATGAAGTACATTATATTGCATAGCACACTACATGATACAGACCTATGCATGTATCAAATTCAATATATCAATGTCTTTCAAGTGTTTTTCCCTTTTTACTTAATGATTTCTTGAATTTAAAAAAAAAAAAAAAATTGATTTTGATGATAATTTTCTCTATGACTCTGTACCATTGTCGCACAACGTTGCCCTGAGGCAACGAAAAAATATTTTGGGATTGGGGGAGGGTGGGGGGAAAATATTTTTTTTAATCAATAAAATGTTCCCAAATGAACCAAAAAATTATGTGGAATATTTTTTTTTTCATGTGCCATCAACATGTGTGCAGTAGAGGGTTAATGTGATCTTATTGATCACCAAGGCTGCATTTATTTGATTAAAAATACAGTAAATATACAAATATTATGAAATATTACTTGATAATAATCTTGAGCAGCAAATCATCATATTAGAATGATTTCTGAAGGATCATGTGACACTGAAGACTGGAGTAATGATGCTGAAAATTCAGCTTTGATCACAGGAATAAATTACACTTTACTATATATTCACATAGAAAACTGATTTACATTAGAATAATATTTCACTATTTTTACTGTATTTTTAATCAAATAAATTCAGCTTTGATTAAAGGAATAAATTACACTTTACTATATATTCACATAGAAAACAGCTGATTTACATTGGAATAATATTTCACTATTTTTACTGTATTTTTAATCAAATAAATTTAGCTTTGATTAAAGGAATAAATTACATTTTACTGTATATTCACATAGAAAACAGCTGATTTAAATTGTAAAAATATTTTGTGATTTTTACTGTATTTTTAATCAAATAAATTCAGCTTTGATTAAAGGAATAAATTACATTTTACTGTATATTCACACAGAAAACAGCTCTTTTACATTGTAAAAATATATCACATTTTTTACTGTATTTTTTTTTTACAAACTTTTGATCTGTAGTGTATGTATACATAATATATATATATATATATATATATATATATATATATATATATATATATATATCTGCTTCTCTTGTAAAGTTGTAATGAAACGTGTGTGTGTGTGTGTGTTTATAAGAGGACAGAGAAACTCCTGGAGACGATTGATCAGCTGTTTCTGGAGTTTGCTAAGAGATCGGCTCCGTTCAATAACTGGATGGAAGGAGCCATGGAAGATCTGCAGGACATGTTCTTGGTTCACTCCGTGGACGAGGTTCAGGTCAGTCAGAACTCAACTCTCTTTACTTAGTTAATACATGATGAAAGATTCATCATTTGTTTCTGAAGACAAAAATCATAAGCTTTCATTCATTTGCAAACTCATATTCTCATAAACACACACCAGTCAGTATTTGGTCAACATATTTGGTCAGTGATTTTCTTGATTCATTCACATTATGTGCGTCACGCTTGATTGATGTTGACTGTCTCTCTGTAGAATCTGATCTCGGCTCACGATCAGTTTAAGACGACGCTGCCCGAGGCCGACAGCGAGCGACAGGCCATTCTGAGCATTTACAACGAGGTGCAGAAGATCGCGCAGAGTTACGGGATCTCCAGCAAACTCACCAACATCTACTGTGACATCACACCTGCCCACATCAACCAGACGTGGGAGAAGGTGTGTGAGTGTGTGTGTCCACAGTGAACTAGACCATGTATATGCACATATTTGTGTATATATATGTGTGTGTGTGTGTGTTTGTGCAGGTGAAGAGGCTGGTTCCTCAGAGAGACAGTGCTCTGCGGGAGGAAATGTCCAGACAGAATGTGAACGAGAGACTCAGACGACAGTTTGCAGCTCAAGCCAATGCCATCGGACCCTGGATACAGACACGCATGGAGGTCTCGCACACAAACACGCCATTATACGTCTTCTCTTGTAAAAATGCATGAATTTACCAGTTATTTTCCTGTGCATTACTGCGCAGCTGCTTTCGTATTGTATAAAGCGAATAGAAATGAATGTGGCTCGTGCAGGAAATCACTCGCAGCTCGGTGGATCTGGCCGGAACGCTGGAAGATCAGATGAACCAGCTGAAACAATTCGAGCATGACATCATCAAATACAAACCGAACATCGACAAACTGGAGGGAGACCATCAGCTCATCCAGGAGACGCTCATATTCGACAACAAACACACCAACTACACTATGGAGGTACAGAGATGAGTGTGTATACCGTAACGTCACTCCTTCAGCGTCTAACACGTGTCTCTCCGCAGCACATCCGCGTGGGATGGGAGTCGCTGCTCACCACCATCGCTCGCACCATCAACGAGATCGAGACTCAGATTCTGATGCGCGACGCCAAGGGAATCAGCCAACAGCAGCTGAACGAGTTCAGATCCTCCTTCACACACTTTGACCGGGTAACAAACATACAGCTGTAACATCAATTCTCACTAAAGCTTTTCATACGTCAGCATAAGAAGCTTGAAGGGTTAAAGGGTTAGTTTACCTAAAAATGAAAATTCTGTCATTAATTACTCTCCCTCATGTTGTTCCACACCCGTAAGACCTTCGTTCATCTTCAGAACACAGATATTTTTGATGAAATCCGATGGCTCAGTGAGGCCTGAGCAATGACATTTCCTCTCTCAAGATCCATTAATGCACTAAAAACATATTTAAATCAGTTCATGTGAGTACAGTGGTTCAATATTAATATTATAAAGCCACGAGAATATTTTTGGTGTGCCAAAAAAACAAAATATGACTTATATAGTGATGGCCGATTTCAAAACACTGCTTCATGAAGCTTCAGAGAGTTATGAATCTTTTGTGTCGAATCAGCAGTTCAGAGCGCCAAAGTCATGTGATTTCAGCAGTTTGGCGGTTTGACATGTGATCTGAATCATGATTCGTCACAAAAGATTCATAACGCTCCGAAGCTTCCTGAAGCAGTGTTTTGAAATCGGCCATCACTAAATAAGTCGTTATTTTGTTTTTTTGGCGCTCCAAAAATATTCTCGTGGCTTTATAATATTAATATTGAACCACTGTACTCACATGAACTGATTTAAATATGTTTTTAGTACATTAATGGATCTTGAGAGAGGAAATGTCATTGCTCAGGCCTCACTGAGCCATTGGATTTCATCAAAAATATCTTAATTTGTGTTCTGAAGATGAATGAAGGTCTTACGGGTGTGGAACGACATGAGGGAGAGTAATAAATGACATTATTTTAATTTTTGGGTGAACTAACCCTTTAAAGTCGGCATGAAACTGAAGTCACACTAGAATTTTCTTCACATATATCTGAGTGAAACGCTTCTCAAACAAGAACAAATGTAGGGCGGGGCTTGATTTTGTCTGTGGGGAATTGATTGGATGGTTGTGGTTTGGCCTGTTGCTTACCTTTCTTTCTCGATTTTTGCAGAAGAAGAAGGGCGGCATGGAGACAGATGACTTCAGAGCCTGTCTGATCTCTATGGGTTATGATCTGGTAAAATAACTACAACAACATCAAACATGTTCAAATGTTCCTGCATGAATTCTCATGCTGAATATGGTTTCTGTAACACAACATCTGATATATTTATATGAACATCTCACGTGACACCAGCAGATATTCACATATGCATTTCATTTCTGTGTTGGAAATGGATGAAAGCGCATGAACGTTCTCTGATGTTTCTCCGTGTCCGCAGGGTGAAGCCGAGTTTGCGCGGATCATGTCTTTGGTGGATCCCAACAGTTCCGGACGGGTCACGTTTCAGGCCTTTGTGGACTTCATGACCCGTGAGACCGGAGACACGGACACCTCGGAGCAGGTCGTCGCCTCCTTCAGGATCCTGGCTGCGGATAAGGTGCATAAACACACTCGGAATGAATTTGAATTGCATATAAATTTGGGATTTCAGTAAACAAAACTAATAAACTTAATGTGTGTTAAAACTGTGAAATCCAAATGGATGGAAAATGTATATGAAATTCAAATATGTAAATCTTAAATATTTTTTGAGTGCTAGTTAAACCACATTTAAATACCTTATATAATCCATACGCATCTTTATCCGTTCGTGTGATTCCAGCCGTATATTCTGATGGATGAACTCCGTCGGGAATTGCCCCCGGAGCAGGCGGAATACTGCATCTCCAGGATGCCTCCATATAAAGGACCTGATGGAGTCCCAGGGGCTTTGGACTACACTGCGTTCTCTACGGCCCTGTATGGAGAGAGCGACCTCTAGCTGTCTGGAGCCCAATATAAGACAAGACCGCATGTGTGCCGTTTCTCTCCTACTCTTTCTTGATTCTTTGTCTCTGAATATCAGCCATGATAATCTTTCATGTGTGTAATATCCAAGAACAGTTACTGAAAATGAAAAGTGTGTTTCATTTCAAAATAAAGATTTTAGGCATTGCATTTTGATCCATCAGGCATAGATTTCTATGAATTATACTGTTGGGTCGAAAAGTCTGAGACCATTCAAATCATAATATTATATATATATATCATTCCCCCATTTAGACAAAGTTTTAGAATTTTAAAATAAACCAAGGAAAAATAAAAAATATATATATATTTTTATCCTTGGTTTAAATATTTTAAAATCCAACTACCATTGTTAAAATCAAATAATAATGTTCTCAAAATCATATTTAAATTTCATTTATAAAATCAAAAAAGATATAATGTGTAATGACTTTTGCATGCAGCATGGAACCAATAATTAGTGCTCTCAGACTTCTGGACTCACTGTACATCATGATCATCTCTTCAGACTGATGGATCCGTCATTGACTTACAGCTCGTATCAATGGAAGAAAAGCTATAATGCTGAACGATGAAACGCTTTAGTTAGCAATGGCTGGTTATGGCCAGTCCACTGCAAATAAATAAAAAATACTATAAAGCTTTTTGCTTTGTTCAAGTAAAAATAGCTAACCTTCATAAAACAAGATAAATTAGTTTATACCCGTTTTAAATAAGTTTTACCCGTTTTTCACTGTGTTTCAAACAAGTGAAAAAATGTGCCAATGCAACTGAAACATTAAAGATTTATCACAATCAAATCTCACTGCGTGTTGCTTTTCAGGTAAGGTATTTGATTGAACAGATAAATAATAAAGCATCATCTGTTGTTATGGCTCATATTCATCCGAGCCGAAGCACAACCAAAACAAGGTTCTTCCGCAAAATGCATGCGTCAACACATAATGTACCTTTAAATAAACCCCAATTAAAACAGTCAATCCAAATGAGAACATTTCAACATTTATCACTACTAATAATCCCAGCCGATCAGTCAGTAATTGATGAAGTTTGCAAAAGATATTTCAAGATAATTAGCAAATTATAAAGTACAACCAGCCAATATTTAAAGTAAAATTTGTGGTGAAAATCAAGTTTTTGATGTTGTTTATGTGGTGTTTTAAGACAAGCCATGTGCAAATTCATAAGTCAACACCATTGCTGAGTATTTTCTTTTTAAAAAGACCGTTTCAAAAACGCGGTTTGAAATCGCTGGTGTTTCTGACGTCACAAACTACCTTGTAAAGCTTTTGCATATCATTAACTATGACGCTCTGAAGCAAGGGAGTTGTGTAACATTAGTAACACATTATTAGCTGTTTGATAAAGGCTAATTATATTAATTACTGTCAAGTGTCTGACTTGACCAAGTGGATCTCTGAGCTTGTGCGAGTAAGTGGAGGCGGGGCTAATTAGCATATTCATACACAGTAAAATCTCCAGAGTTAAATCAGCTCTGCTTAGAGTACATATGGTCTCTCTCTAAATAGTGTTAAAGTAACACTGAAGCAGAGTTAAAGTTAATGAGATAATAAAGCAATTAATAAGGCTGTTCTTGTGTTTCTCTTCTCTTCAGTGATTCTGCTTGTTAACAGCAGGTGTTCATCACTAATGCACAATCATCACTTAATTATTGCATTAATTTAACTCTGCTTTAGTGTTATTTTAACACTATTTAGAGAGTGACCACTCTGAGCAGAGCTGATTTAACTCTGGAGATTTTGCTGTGTAGATCCGCTTGTACTAGATGAAGCAATGGTGTCGTTACATTCAAGCTATTTTAAAGGCACAAAGACATTTTTTTTTCACAGGAAAACATTTAAAAATGTAATTTTGTTTTTTAAGGGATAAAATTGACTCGGCAAATGAATGCACTTTCAGAACAAAAGCATGCATGACAGGCATTAATATTCCAGGTATTGATGTAACAAAAACAGTTTTGAACCTGCATGTTTTATTTGATCTGTACTGATGCTAAATGTTCACCTTGTACAAGGAACAAATACAAATAATCACAATAAAACAAACAACCTCCCACTTTTGCTCATGTGAGAATCAGGTCTCGCTTTTTCTGACAAACACCCTTCGTTAGAACAAACCAAATAAAAGACACGACATGGGAGGGTCACACTCGACTATGATTACAGGAACACTGATCTAGGCAATAGAAACCTACCAGAGTTGGAAATTTTTTTCTTAAATTCTCAGTTTTGGAAACGTCGTAACCATGAGATGTCACTTTATAAAAATACTAACGTGAGAGAAACGGCGAAGAGAAAATATGCAGATCATCTGTATTAAGATTTGGTGGAGAAAAATTAAAAATTGTGATTTTCCTGAGTCGTATAGCGGAATGAAGCCGATGTGAACCAGCAGCAGAGGCCGAAACCAAAAACTCACCGAATATATAAAATACGAAATGACCTTCATCTAAACATCATCATCATCTGAACCAGAACGAGAAACCGTTCATTAATAGAGATCACAGTTTGATACACAAAACACACATGAGAAATATTCTGAGGTTTCACTCCTTGGCTAAAGTCTGAGAGCCCAGGCCAATCAGAGCAGAGCACTGAGCTGTCAATCATCCTGACGGATGGGTCAGTGGGCGTGGCTTTGACTTGAGTTCTATTGCCTGCTCCATTTAAATTAAATTATTCACACTTAAGAGATGAAAAACGGGCAAGATTGTAAAAAGAAACACGTCAAACTAACAAACTCCATTGCGTTTCTGTTGATGGATGATGTAAAAGTGTCCAATAAAAGAGCGTGCTGCAGTCACATGACCAAAACATCCTCCAAAACAGTATAAAGAAACGTTAAGAGGTGGAGATATCAGTCTGTAAAGTTCCTCTTACGTGGCGTAACAGTCTGTGTGTGTGTGTGTGTGTGTGTGTGTGTGTGATGCTAATGCTATTGCTCGGTCAGGTGTTCTCTGCTCTCTCCGTGTTTGGAGGGCTGCTTTGGGGACGGCGTCTGTGACGGGTGGTTCCCCGCGGGCAGTGAGTGGGTCACTGACACCAGACCTTCCAAACCCGTCGGGACGCCCCCTGCCGCCACTCCGACCATACCTGATGGGAACCTGTGGGAGAGGGCAAAGGTCACCGTGCGGAAATATAACATGCACGAGAATGATAATCAGCATGAAACGCAGGGTTATGAACAGGGAAAAGCTGAAATAAAATAAAATACGAAAACTTCCATTTGTATGATCCTTGGAATTAATCATTTTATGTGCTATTTAGTGTCCAAGAACAGTGAAAGTGTCCTGAGACTTCAGAAAACAGGCGTAAAGTCTTAAAGATGTAGATCTCTATCAGGGCTGGGGAGTCACGAAATACATGTTACTTAATTACGTATTTAAAATACAAAATTTTATTATTTCATTACAGTTGCATTTTAAATGGATGGTAATCAAATTACAGTAACATTTGAAAAGTATTTTAGATTACCAAAGTGATACTTTGAATTTCATTTAAACATTAATGTAAAGTGTGACGGTAATTAATGTAAAAATCAATTGGTGATTCTCCGACTCTGACAGTCTGCAGAAGCATCAGCTCCATTTCTGCTCATGAGTTTCATTCCTCTTGCAGAATATGCAACATTTTAATCATTTTAACCAAATAAGAGCGATCATAAAAATTGCAAGTTATTATTTAGTACTGTCCTGAATGAGCTATTTCACATAAAATACATATGCTTACATATATTCCATATTCCAGACAAAATTTCTAAAAATTGCCCCATTCAAAAATGTCCATACCCTTGAATCTGAACTGTCCTGTCATTACCTGATGATCCACGACTGTTTTCATGTTTTGCAATCGTTGTTTGTGAGTCCCTTGTAACTGTAAAAAATGGTAATTGCAACTTTTTTCCTTGCAATTGCGAGTTTGCATCTTACATTTCTGAACTTTTTTCTCAGAATTGCAAGATTAAACTCATAAATGCAAGTTATAAAGTCAGAATTGCATGATTAAAAACTTGCAATTTAGACTTTTTTCTTGCAATTGCGAGAAATCTCACAATTCTGACTTCTTTTCTTGCAATTCTGACTTTTTTTCTGGGAAATTGCGAGTTTATATCTCAGAATTATGACTTTATAACTTGCAATTGCAACTTCATATCATGCAATTCTGAGAAAAAGTTTTTTTGTGTGTGTTACATACTTATTAGTATTCCAAAGTATTCTAAAGTATTTAGATTAAGTTACAAAACTTGGGTAATCTAACGAAATGCTTTACAAATGACTTTTTAAAGCATGTATTTTGTAATCTGTAGTGAAATACATTTTTAAAGTAACCTACCCAGCCCTGATCTCTATAGAGGAAGAGAGTAAAGTTTACAGAAACAGAAACAGGATCTATTAAATCAAGCGCTGAGGGAGGGTTTGTCCGTCAGAGATCTTCAGCGTTTACCTGCTCTTGGTTTAGGCATTGATTTTGTCTTGGGGGACGGAGCCGGTCGTGATGGCGTGCAGTGATTGGTTGACTTGGCTGCGTGAGAGAAGCAGATGGGGGCGGGGCTCAGAGTTAAACTCATGCCATGTGACTGTTTAGGGGTGGGGCTTACAGGGTTTTAAAGGGTTAGTTCACCCAAAAATGAAATTCTGTCATTAATTACTTTCCCTCATGTCGTTCCACACCCGTAAGACCTTCATTCATCTTCAGAACACAAATTAAGATATTTTTAGTTTTTTTTATCCTCCAGTGAAAGCAATGAAATTATCACATTCAATGCCCAGAAAAGTAGTAAAAGCATCATTGTGACAGTCATGTGACTGCAGGGGTTCAACCTTAATGTAATGAAGAGATGAGAATACTTTTTGTGCACAAAAACAAAAAAATAATAACTTTATTCACATCATTCTGCTACATTATTTACGTTGCAGTGCTTCCAGGTTCTACGTCCAAACGCCGGCTCTTTATTGGCTGGATCTGGTCATGTGAGTGAATAATGAGCTGGCGTTCGGACGTAAACAGCACTGCGCGCCAACAGCGTAACAGAATGACAGGATAGCGAAGAGATTGTTGAATAAAGTGCTTATTTTTGTTTTGTTTTTGCGCACAAAAGTATTCTCGTCTCTTCATGACATTAAGATTGAACCACTGCAGTCACATGACTGTTTTAACGATGTCTTTAGTACCTTTCTGGACCATAAACGTGGTAATAATTTCATTGCTTTTTTTTTAATGGAGGATAAAAAAACCTTGGATTTCATCAAAAATATCTTAATTTGTGTTCTGAAGATGAATGAAGGTCTTGAACGACATTAGAGTGAGTAATTAATGACAGAAATTTAATTTTTGGGTGAACTAACCCTTTAAGTGCTAATTATTCATGATGATCATGTTATTTGGATTGCAGTAAAACACAATGAATGAAAATCAAATGAATAATGTGATGATGAATGAAGGTTAAGCAGCAGCACAGGATGACTGCAGATGTGTGTCGTACCTGTATGTGGCGCCGTTGAGCTCAGGATGAACTTGTTGCTCCATCATTCCCCAAGAACCCGAGGACACGAAGAACTCCTTATTAACGCAGTTCCTCAGACTGTCTGGAATACGACCTGAGACGCACAGAGATCTCCGTCAAATCAATTATATTTAGTTCGCAAAAAAAATATGGATGAAAACGCCAAGATGTGCATAAAAAAAGAACAATAAATGCTCAATTGAGGTGGATAATATTTTTATCCAGTAAGTAGACATGTGCATGATCTAAGATGCAAACACATGAATCCCTCGATGTTTCTCAACTGCACTAACCACATCACATTTTGTTCTCTTAAGCACATGGGATGGAAATGATGCAAATGTTTGATGTGATATTCCAATTTTGCGTACAAGTTCAATTTGGATGGAAACATGATTAAGATCAGCTCATGAATGACTGATGACCGTACCTGTGATGGCTCTGCGTATCTCTGTAGCGGCGGCTTCTCTCATCTCTAGAGACGCTTGTTCGCTGTACCAGGCCGTGTGAGGCGTACAGATCAGATTAGGGGCGTCTTTCAAAGCACCCTGCGCAAAAACTACACAAAATAGACTTTTGTTAGAAGAAATCAGTGCAACATACATATAAACTTCTGCTCTGTGCACCGCATGTGTGTTTCTGTCACAGAAAAGATTCTCAGCTGGTGTAAATAAAGCAAATAATGAGTTACGCAACCAATCAAAAGATTTATAATGTTTTTCAAAGTGCTCACCAAAGCTGCATTTATACAGTAAAAATAGTGAAATATTATTCCATGTAAATATCTGTTTTCTATGTGAATATATATTAAAGTGTAATTTATTCCTGTGATCAAAGCTGAATTTTCAGCATCATTACTCCAGTCTTCAGTGTCACATGATCCTTCAGAAATCATTCTGATATGATGATTTGATGCTTGTTTTGTACAAAAATGTTTCTTGTCCAGGTTGAAATGATTGGATGTCACAGATATGACGTGTAAAAGTCACCTGAAGGGTTCGGTCTCGTGAACGTCGAGAGCCGCTCCGCGTATCCTGCCCTCCTTCAGCGCTTGAGAGAGAGCTTTCTCATCCACCAGACCTCCTCGCGCCGTGTTCACCAGGAACGCACCCTGACGCATCTAACACACACACACACACACACAGATGAGTGTAATGATACTGTTTCTCCAGAGGGAGGCAGTAGCAGTCTGCGGTATCACTGGCTAGACTGATTAGAAATCGAGTCCCCCCCAGGAATCTGGTCTCCTTTAGGACCCAGGCGATAATGCCTGATCAAGAGTTGTTATCGTGATGTCTTGGCTAATTATAACCTATTTCACTATAGTATGATGTTTATTACATTAAGTGCACAAACAACATGTTTGAAATATGAAAATAATGTCATTTATTACTCTCTCTCAAGTCGTTTCACACCCATAAGACCTTCATTAATCATCAGAACACAAATTAAGATATTTTTGATGAAATCCAATGGCTCAGTGAGGCCTGAGCAATGACATTTCCTCTCTCAAGATCCATTAATGTACTAGAAACATATTTAAATCAGTTCATGTGAGTACAGTGGTTCAATATTAATATTATAAAGCCACGAGAATATTTTTGGTGCGCCAAAAAAACAAAATAACGACTTATATAGTGATGGCCGATTTCAAAACACTGCTTCAGGAAGCTTCGGAGCGTTATGAATCGAATCAGCGGTTCGGAGCGCCAAAGTCACGTGATTTCAGCAGTTTGACACGCGATCCGAATCATGATTCGTCACAAAAGATTCATAACGCTCCGAAGCTTCGAAATCGGCCATCACTAATAAGTCGTTATTTTGTTTTTTTGACGCACCAAAATATTCTCGTGTCTTTATAATATTAATATTGAACCACTGTACTCACATGAACTGATTTAAATATGTTTTTAGTACATTAATGGATCTTGAGAGAGGAAATGTCATTGCTCAGGCCTCACTGAGCCATCGGATTTCATCAAAAATATCTTAATTTTCTGAAGATTAATGAAGGTCTTACGGGTGTGGAACGACATGAGGGAGAGGAATTAATGACATTACATTCATTTTTGGGTGAACTAACTCTTTAATTTCAACAGCAATAAGCGACTCAGTTGGTTCATTTTGAGTCAGTTCTTTTTGATTCGTTCATTTCAGCACAGAATGAGCCAATGAGCATGTCCAGATGGGTTCGTGAATCAAAGAACCGGTTCATAATAAACGAATCAAACCTACAGGCAAGAGCTGAAAGTGAGTTTTTCAGTCATGACCGACTCGACAAGAACCGAACGAGTCATTTCTTGGGCGTCGGAGCTCGTCGGTCAGTCGGGCCAATCTGATCATAAATGTCAGCAATTCTCATTTAATGGCTTTGATGTGACTGTAAAACTGGGTTTTTATTTCATTTCCATTGCAACTGGTCATTTTTAAATACAAATGATGAATAATAACTAGTGAATGTAAATCTCAGGGCCGTCTGCAATCATCTCAACTAAACACGTCTGAAGTTTATCACATTATAACAAAGATCTAACTTTGACAGAAGCGACTCGTTTGTTTTGATCCGGTTCAGTTTGATTCTGTGACCAGCTTGAGCTGTTCAAGGTTCGGACATCACTGCACCTGTTTAATGGTGAAGTCATTGATGAGGTGATGGTTGTGTTCGTTCAGGTTGCAGTGCAGCGACACACAGTCGCTCTGGTACAGCAGATCCTGTAGTGTGTAAACCCGCTGAACGCCCAGCGATCGCTCCAGCCCGTCCTGCAGGTACGGGTCGTAAAAGATCACGTTGAAGCCGAAGACTTTCGCCCTGACGGCGACGGCCTGCCCCGAGCGACCTGCACAGACACAAACACAGCTCCTTACTGTAACTGAGATGTGAGAGGTCAAGGTCACGCGTGTGTGACATATGTGAGTAAATAACGAGACAATCAGCCTCTGGTTTCTAACCGAAGCCGATGAGTCCGAGTGTTTCCCCGCGGATGCGTGCGGCTCCGGACGCCACCTCCCGGATCTGCTCCACGCTCTGAACGCGCGTCCCCTCCCGCAGCGCCTGATACAGCCACGTGTTCCTCCGGTACAGATTCAACACGTGACACAGCGTCGAGTCGGCCGTTTCCTCCACCGCTGCCGACGGGATGTTACACACCGCGATACCTGCACACACACACACACACACACATGTTTAACCCTTATAGGGTCTTTTGGACCACAAACGACGTTTGCTAAAAGTAAAAAAAAGTTCTCTTTGTCCAAATGACATGAAACTTTGTACAGTTGTTACACTTTCTAGATCTACAAATAAAAAATAATTGGAGTGATCTCTTGTTTTTATGTTAGTGTAGAAAAAAAGTCACACTCAGAGTCTTTGGAGTCTCCAGGCAACAACATGTAATTTTGTAACAAAAAATTGTTTTTAAAATGTTTTTACTCCACATGTGTGCAGTTTTTGAAGGATTTATCATATCTTTTAAATTTATATAAATAAATTAAAAAATATTTAGTTGAGTAGGTTTTTACACAAAAACAGCTTTTTATGTAAAATTCACTTTATAAAAGACCCACATTTCTAACTTTCATTCATGGGGATCACATGGATAATTTGACATGGTTTAGTGTGAGATTTTTGCCCATCTTTGGAAAATGCAGTTTTAAAAGTAAAAATGATCACTTTATCCAGTAGATGCTGCAGAGCTCCACTATTTGCTGTTTGACTGACTGAAAGACATCTTTACACAAGTATTTTCAGCTGGATTCATATCTAAATATTATCAAATCACAATTATACAATAAAAATACTTTTTGTCAAAGTTTAGTATTTTTTTGTACTGAAAAAAGTTTTTCAAAATGTTGATTTTGAGGATGAATTTGTCCATTTTCTAAGCGGGTCTCATCATAAAGTAACATTACTGAAAATCTGATTTTTTTATTATAAAAATGCTAAACTTTGACAAAAAGTAGCTTTTATTGTCATAATTGTGATTTGATATATTTAGATATGAATCCAAATGAAAATACTTGTGTAAAGATGTCTTTCAGTCAGTCAAACAGCAAATAGTGGAGCTCTGCTGCCATCTACTGGATAAAGTGATCATTTTTTACTTTTAAAACTGCAATTTCCAAAAGATGGGCAAAAATCTCACACTAAACCATGTCAAATTATCCATGTGATCCCTATGAATGAAAGTTAGAAATGTGGGTCTTTTATAAAGTGAATTTTACACAAAAAGCTGTTTTTGTATAAAAACCTATTTAAAAAAATATTATTTAATGTATTTATATAAATTTTAAAAATATGATAAATCCTCCAAAAACTGCACAAATATGAAGTAAAAACATTAATAAACAGAGTAAAATTACATTTGTTTAAAAAAACAATTATTTTGTTATAAAATTATATTTTGTTGCCTGGTGTCTCTGGAGACTCTGAGTCCCAAATGAAGACCGCTCAAGGGTTAAATGTGAGTATCAGATATGATTCAGGAGGATTTATGGGGTTGTTCAGTACCCAGCTCTCCGGCTGCTTTAATGTCAATGTTGTCGTATCCGCTGCCGATGCGGATGATGATTCTGAGGGCTTTGAACTTCTCCAGATCTTCTCGTGTCAGTGTGATGGTGTGATACATCAGAGCGCCGACCGCCTCGTTCAACACCTGAAACAAACAGCTTGCTCTTAGAGTCGCTCTACAACCTCTGTGTGTGTGTGTGTGTGTGTGTGTGTGTGTACCTTCTCGTGGATCTCTTGTGTGGACTGGGCGTCACAGAAGGCTACGGTGGCCAGGTCTTTGAGGATGGGCATCTCCACCGTACAGTCGCGGCCGTCCAGCAGAGCCACCAGAGGACGAGGATGCATCGGCCCGTTCACCATCTGAGGCCTGATACCTGCACAAACACACACACTTTAATCAGACTATAATATTAATAACTGCATCATTTTATGAGGACAAATATGAAGCATTCGAAGTTTTATAAAGGTGTGAAAATCTCACGGATGAAAGTGTTTTACTTTGAGGACAGAATTACCTCCAGAAATGCACTATATCTGAACAAACCAAAATAAAGTTTGAGAAATAACACACACACACACACACCTCATCCTCCAAAAGTACTTAACAAGATTTCAGAGCATCTGATTTCAATCCACTGACATCATACAGGAAGTACAGATTATGATGGGAACCAATCAGAGGCTGAATTATAAATAGCATACTATACTAATCCTGCAATATACACACGCTAGAAACAGTAAGAATAGCATGCTAATCCAAACACTGTGTGTGTGTGTGTGTGTGTGTGTGTGTGTGTACTAGCACATGTTTTTGTTAGCAGAGCAACAGTGATTCCTCATTTTTCAGCACCTCAATACAAACTTTGATTTAAAACAAGAACATTTACAGATTGAAAATCTGATCAAATATAGTGTGAATGAAACATCGAATGGCGTAATCGATCAACATGTACACAGTTTTTACCCTCACATCAAACGTCTTTCTATTAAAACACACTTTTATGGTCTTACATGAATTCTCTTGACAAAAACACCATTAAATTTAACATCATTTGATAGCAGACACATAACGGCATCATCAAACTAATTTATGAGATTATAGACAGTGAAAACCTCTTCATAATTCTGTGGTCGTGACTAATAAACAATATTTCAAGAGACTGAATAGATAAGAGCATCTTTAATACATTATAAATGTCAGTAATTCTCATTTAATGGCTCTGATGTGACCGTAAAACTGGGTTTTCATTTCATTTTCCATTGAAACTGGTCATTTTTAAATACAAATGATGAATAATAACGGCAGTGAATGTAAATCTCAGGGCCGTCTGCAATCATCTTCTGAAGTTTATCACATTATTCAAGCAAAGAACGACAAAAGACAGGCAATCAGTAAACATATAGAAAATATGGATATAATGAAAAATAAATAAAGTAATAAAAGTAGTCATTCACAATGCTTCATGAGAGTGGATGATCATTCTGAGCACAGCTTCTGCTTCCAAAGTAAGGGTTGTGGATATATAATTTATATAATTGATAATATATCATAATTTATTATCATTTAAACTCCTCAGAGCTCATGAAGGTTACAGTATATCCGTAAGATGTACACATTATTTATCTACTGATGAAATTAATGGGATTTTTACTTTTACGAGTCTGATGTCATTTTAATAAGATGTGATGAAAAATGATTCTGGAATCTGTAAATCTCTCTGGACGTGAAAACATCATGATGTTCAAACTGCAGACGGTTTGATCAAGAACCTGTTGATTGAGCAGCGACGCACACACGAGGAAAACTGTTTTAAACCAACAAACACGAATCAAGACAAATACAGCATCACATCATCAGATCAAGTGTCTTTATCTGCTCAAATCTTCTTTCTTTTGGTGTTTTGGTGATTTTTAGTAGATGTATGAAGTCAGAATCACATGAACGATCAACATGATTCCACAATCTTCATCTCCAACACTTCAACTTTTGACATTTTAGCAAACATCTGCCTGTACGATGATCAGACTGTACAGTGTGTTTGTGCGTCTTTACTCACAATAAATGACACTTTGATTTAACTTGATCTGAATGCACTGATGCTATTTGAGAGCTGGATGATCACATCACTGTTTTATATGAATGAACTAATTAAATTGAGACTTGTTTCTGAACATGACACTGTTTTCTTTAGAGCTGTACAAGAATTTCTCCCTATAAAGCTGCTTTGAAACAATCTCACTGCAAAAAAATGTTCGGACTCAGAGTTTTTCCAGTCCAAAATCTATAAATTCTTAGATCAAAAAGCATTTCTTGACAAGTAAAAATATTTATTGTTTCAGAAAAATGAGTTTTCTTAAAACAACAAAATAATCTGCCCAAATAATCTTATTTCAAACCAAAAAGTATAATCTTGTCTTCAGGTTTTTTTTTCTTGTTTAAGGAAAAACTCACAATTTTGACTTATTTTCCTAAAAAACGGAAAAAGAAGCTTTTCTTGACAAGTTAAAATTATTTTATTGTTTTCAGGAAAAATCACTTAATTTTGACTTATTTTTCAAAAAAACCGAAAAAAAGTATTTTCTTGACAATTAAAAATTATTTTCTTGTTTTCAGGAAAAACTCACTTAATTTTGACTTATTTTTCCTAAAAACGAGAAAACAAGAAGCATTTTCTTGACAATTAAAAATTATTTTCTGTTTTCAGGAAAAAATCACTTAATTTTGACTTATTTTTCCTAAAAACGAGAAAAAGAAGCATTTTCTTGACAATTAAAAATTATTTTCAGGAAAAACCACTTAATTTTGACTTATTTTTCCTAAAACAAGCAAAATAATCTTAATCCAAACTAAAAACAAGATTATATAGCTTTTTTTTGTTTGAAATAAGTTATTTGCTTGTTAAGGAAAAAAGCTCACTTAATTTTGACTTATTTTTCCTAAAAACAAGAAAATAATTTTTACTTGTCAAGAAAATGCTTCTTGATTTAAGAACTTTAAAATATTTTGACTAGAAACAAGACAAAAACTCTAAGTAAGAACAGCATTTGTTGCAGTGATAAAGCGCTATATAAATAAAGTTGACTAATGAATGACATTATAAGTAACATTTTGTGGTCACTGAAAAGAAAAATATGGAAGCTTGTTTCTGCCAGAGAATAATAACAACAAAAAAGGTAACTGCGACTTTTTATCTTTATATAAACTTTATTTCTTGCAATTGCAAGTTTATGTTTTTATTCTGTGGTGGAAACAAGCTTCTGTACAAAAACAGACAGAGGCAAAAAAAACTCATGATTTAAAAAATAAAATGAAAACAAAAGAGTGTGACACACAGTGTGTGAGCGGATATTCAATATCCAGGAGCCGTTCCATTTACAACCCATGAATTATTCAGACTGACCTCCATCCAGAGACGGAGACGCACGCTTCATATCCAAACTCAACACTGACGCTGCTGAAATCATCATTAAACGCTATCAAACGTGTATTTAAAGCGTGAAAACAATTATCATTCTCAAACACGGCCCTGGAAAGAGTGTTGAGGAATCCTGTGTGATCTAAACTCAAGATTACATAACCACACACACACACACACACACACGTCTTTAATCTTTTTGTCTTTCTACAGGACACATGATGAATATAAACAGACTCATCCTGCTGCACGCCTAAGCTAATTAACCCTTCACTACCCACAATGCACGGCGGCCACAGGTGTTCTCTGCGTAAACAGGATCGGGTCACATGTCTCGCACGCACACGCACGCACGCACACGTGTCACTGACCTGCGGCGTGATCCATCCGGGCGGCAGGACGTGCTGCGGTCAGATTGGTCGGTGTGTGTCTGCCGGTGAGCTGCAGGCGCTGCTCTGTTTAACGCCACCGTTAATAAACTACTTATGAAACCAACCAACCGAGAGAGTTTAAGACGAGCGACAGCCGCACAGAGCACCTCCCACTCACTCACACACACACCACACACACACACACACACACTGACTTTTGTGAAAGGAGTTTAACATGCATTCATTATGCACACAAATCTAAGGCAATTTCCTTTTCACAACCATTTATCATTAAACACTGAAACAACAACTAATATTATTTCAACCACATGAAGGTCAGTCAGAACTCATTTACACAACAGATCTTCCACCAGCGTCCTGAACACAACCACCTTCAGCCTGACAAAGTTTAAAAGCTTCAAAGAAACGTCATGAATCATCAGGTTATCAGCGGTTTTTTCAAACTAGCCTGAAGCATTTCACTTGTAAATTCTTACCCAAACCCTAAAAAGTCAAGCGAGTTTTCTAGAGACTCTCCAGTCGAGAGACTAACACGCTTCCAGAGGACCGTGTCTCTGCATATCCTATTAACCCTAATGAGATTTTAGGCTCTAAGACTCTGATTAGGCCTGCAATGAGGTACAGTGCTCAGCTGAAACTGTAAAACACACACACACACACACACACACACAGTTAAATAAACAGAGGGAAAACACTTGCTGAAATGTCAGAAAGACTATGTGAGACATAATTGCAAGTTTTTGCTCAAAAAAGGCCCAGATGTGTCATATTTGATTAATTTGATGGAATTTTCCGAAACATTATGGGTTAAAAATAACCCAAGTTGGTTTTGACCTAGCAGTTGGGTTAAATGTAACTCAACTATTGTTTAAAAATTACTATATTGCTCGCTTATGAACCCAAAATAGATTGGAAATACTAAATTAATTAAGATTTATTAATAAGTTTAATAAATAATAATTAAATAATACACATTTATTAAATTGCTTATTAATAAATGTTCACCTTTTGATTATTATTGTTGCCTCTAGTACACTCTAAAAAATGCTGGGTTAAAAACAACCCAAGTTGGGTTGAAAATGGACAAACCCAGCGGTTGGGTTAAATGTTTGCCCAACCTGCTGGGTTTTTATTTAAACCAACTATTATTTAAAATTGCTATATGGCTAGCTTAAAATGAACCCAAAATAGTTGGGAAATTAAAATCAGATGCAATTAGAGACAAGAATAAAGACAAAGGTGAATGTTTATTAATAAGCTTTAATATTTTATTAATATTTAATAGTTTAATAGTTTATTATATAAATTTATTAATAAGCAATTTAATAAATGTTTATTGTTTAATAATTATTCATTGAACATTAATAAATGTTCATTTCCAACATACTTTGGGTTAATTTTAATTAAGCAATACAGTAATTTTTAAACAATAGTTGAGTTAAATAAAACTACCCAGCAGGTTGGGCAAACATTTAACCCTACCGCTGGGTTAAACAACCAATTGCTGGGTTTGTCCATTTTCAACCCAACTTGGGTTGTTTTTAACCCAGCATTTTTAGAGTGTAATTATGTGTCTGATTTTTAATTTCCAACCTATTTTGGATTCATTTTAAGTCAGTCATATAGTCATTTTTAAGGGTTAAATAAACTACCCAGCAGGTTGATCAAACATTTAACCCAGCTGCTGGGTTTATCCATATTTAACCCTACTTGGGTTGTTTTTAACCCAGCATTTCTTAGAGTGCATGATTCATTTGGCAGTGCTTCTTGAAAATATGAATATGTGACATAAATTTAGGCTTATAACTAACTCCTAAAATTATAAAACACACAAATGCATCATGCATCAGCAGTGAGCAACAAGCACAGACTCAAGGGCAGTTAAAAACATCTATATTCCTTAAGCTGCGGCAAAGAGTTTCCTACATGTTTATGGAGGCGAGTCTATTCAGGAAGTTCAGCTGGGATCACAAACACTGAATCCCACTAGAAAGGGCATATAAATAGTCTCCTAGTCTAAAAACAGAGCTCTTAGCCAAATCTGCTTTGCACATCCAATGTCTACTGCTTGAAACTGTATATTTCAGAAAGCATGAAAATAAACATTTCAACAGCCAATATTTCATATTAAGAGAGCTGGAAACTATAGAGTGCATCAGAACAAGAACCAAAGAATAAACAACACCTGAAATAAATGTGACATGAAGGTGAAACTAGCCAAGAGAAATGTCGGACAAGACAGAAGGTCATTACTTGTGTCAGGAGAAGCCATGGTGGATACGATGACCCGGCGGTCCGGTTCGGCGGGTCTGCTTGTTGTTAGGATTAACGGTCTGATGCTGGAGGGTCGAAGATGCCGGAAGGACGGCGCTCTCCACCGGCGCCGCTCCCTTCCGCAGTAGCTGCGGGCTGTGATGTGGGCTGTGAGCAGGAGAGAGAGGAGGAAGGTTCGGTGGACGCTTCATCAGCTCCATGGGAGAGTACGTACTGGAGAAGGTCTTGGGTGCCACTCCCGGAGTGTTCATTGGGTGTTGTTGAGCGGACATGGCCAGGCCGGTGTGGGCGTTGTACATCGATAGCGGCCGTGGTTGAGGTAGCCCAGTGCTGTAGCCACCCGGACTGACCGGAAGACCTCCGATCGGGCGAACCGCTGGGTAGGTTGTGGTTTCGAGTAGATGCTGAGAGGGAGCACTGCTTGGTCGGCGACCCAAAAACTCTCCCATTCTAGGGGAAACGGATTGGAGGGCGCTGGGAGGTGGATGGATGAGGTGAGAGTCCATGTTGAGAGCCTGAGGCTGCATGTAGAGATCACTGCGGTGGCTGAAGCTGTTGGAACGACCCCGCATCCCTGCGGCACCGGTCGCACCCGTCTTGCAATTGAGAACCACTCTGGACAGCACACGTACCTGGCCTAAATTGGGAGCCACGGAGCGGATGTCGTGGTCTTCCATCATGCTGAGCATGGCGGTAGAGTCAAACCCCTGCTGGAGAAGAAGAGTTATGGTGCTTTCAGACAGACCCTCGGAACGCAGGAGAGACAGAAACCCCGGATCCACGTTCCTCTTGGGGTCGGCCACCGAAGGGTGGTGGCCGGACATCCCGGAGGTAAGGGGAGCTGGTGCGGCGCCTGGATCGTAAGCAGGGTCATAGGGCATCCTTTGAGTGGCCACAGAGCCATAAGCCTGGTTCCCTCGAGTCCCATCCATGCCCGAAGCTGTGGGGTCCACCACTATGCAGGTGGAGGCCGGCTGACAGGACTCAAGAGGGAAGCCGTTGACGTCACCGTAAACGGAGTGTTCGCCCGGATACCTGGAGTCGATGCCGAAGCAAGCGGGTGAAGCGGCTCTACTGCGAATACGCTGACTGTCTGGGATCATCTTGATGGCCAGAGAATCCCTGTACAAGCGGCTGATCTCATGAGCCGAGGGTGGGGGAGGAGGGGGTGGAGGTGGAGGGGGTGGAGGAGGAGGAGGAGGACCGGGCGTAGGACCAGGAGTAGCCGCTCTAGCTTGCCCTTGATCCCAAGCGGTCCTGACCCCTCCTGCCAGGCCATAATGCGAGCCTGATCTGCTCAGCATGTGTTGGTTTCCCTTGTAAAAGCCCTGGAGATCTTCAGGTGGCTGGGCCGATAGAGCGATATCAAAGGGGTAGTAATCCGGAGGAGGAACGGTGCCTCGGACAGCCATCAAGTTCCTGCAGAGTTTGCTAGTTTCAGTGGAAGCAAGCCATTAGTTTCCAACAGAAACGAGCGCAGTTTCCTCGTACAGCACAGACTAACAGCCAAATGGTTAGTGAACGCAGGCACGGGTAAGGAAAGAGGAGAGGACGGTTGTGAGAAGGGGGAAAAAAGCAGGTGTTTGATTTCACTTCTCATGTTTCCCTGCGAAGGTGTGCGAGGGAAGGTAACATTTCACCTGATCACTAGCCGACATTTCTTTTTTGCCTCACTTGAGGTCATGCTATCATGTGACTGGCAGGTAATCGCTGAATTATTTAGCCCTGGAAACATAAGCAAGTCAGACAGAAGAAGAATAGGACAACACAACAGCTCAGTAACACAAACTTACCAACTGAACCACACAGGACGGATTCTGGATGCTCACAGCTATTGGGATTTGTTTCGGAGACAAATATAACGGTGGAAAGATGCAAAAAGAGAGAAAACAGAAGGACAATGCATTGGCGGAGGGCTCATGCTAATCCAGTGGGGTTTATCCGTCCCTACTGGCCCCACTACAGCAATGAGAGATTAGTCCGAATAAAACCAACTTAATACCACTGTCCCCATGATAAACACTCAAACTGTCGTCTCATCCCGTGTCTCGCTGTCTGCAGAGCATGAACGAACTTATGTCTTTTTATAGATACCAAAACAAAGGGGCGATTGTCCGCCATACTTAGTTCGGTGTTAATCGTCACACACAGATCTGAGCAGAACTCACTAACGCTTTACTTATAATGACTCACATAAGATCATGATGACATGTTTAGTTTAGAGTTATATTGGGCTATTTTGTTTGAAAATATTTTTTGTTTGATATTCATTTATTAGTTAAAGGGTTAGTTGACTTCAGAATTTCCTGATAATTTACTCTCCTCCATGTCATCCAAGATGTTCTTGTCTTTCTTTCTTCAGTGGAAAAGAAATGAAGGTTTTTGAGGAAATAATAAATGCCAAATTACTGTTGTTTACAGTAAGTGATGGACTATATTACTTGTTTATTCCAATTATTATTAATAAATGTAACTATTTATTGAAAATGTGTCTTTTTCACCATCATTTCCTAAAGGGTGATGTAAGGCACAATGTGAAGTGTAAAATAACTCAGTGACAGATGAGTAGTCTAACGCTGACGGCAAATACGACACTCTCTTAAAGTCTTACACATCCAGCTGCCCTGTAGTCCATTTCTCACGGAGTGTCTCTGTCCGCTGAATGAACATTCACAAGCACTGACGGGTCAGTTCAGCAGCGTCATGATAAATAGTTCACAATCCTTCCAGAGTCCAGAAGTATCTGCAATAACGGCCTAACAAACATGAACACATCTGACAGCACTTCCCTGAAAATAGAGACGATCCTCAAGGCTTAAAATAAACACATGCAGACAAAAACAATGCAAAAACGCATCTCCAGTGATTGTTCTAGTGAGTGAGTGTAACGGTATTACCTTCTGATACAATCACAGTACATTTCTGCAAATGCTGCATAAACAGATTTCCAAAATATTCATGCACCTTTTATGTCTGAAATCAGAATTTCTCATTTTTAATTAGCAGCATTTGCTAAGACTTTTCTATGGAAGCTTATTAATAAAAAAAATTAAAAAGTTAATCGTGACTTTTTATCTCACAATTCTGAATTTTTTTCTCAGAATTGCTAGTTATAAGTCGAATCGCATGATCGCAATTTTGTCTCCGACTCGCAATTACTTTATATCTCGCAATTCTGACAATTCTGTCAAATTCTGCAATTCTGACTTATATCTCGCAATTCCGACGATTTTATATCTAACTTTATTAATTCCGACTTTATATCTCGCAACGAATATATTCCGATATTCTCGGACTCTCGCTTTATATCTCGCAATCTCTTTATATCTTTCGATCTCGCAATCTGACTTTATATCTCGCAATTCTGACTTTATATCGCAATTCTGACTTTATATCTCGCAATTCTGACTTTATAACTCAATTCCGACTTTATATCTCGCAATTCTGACTTTATATCTCGCAATTCAGACTTTATAACTCAATTCCGACTTTATATCTCGCAATTCTGACTTTATAACTCAATTCTGACTTTATATAGACTTTATATCTCGCAATTCCGACTTTATATCACGCGACTTTATATCTCGCAATTCCGACTTTATATCTCGCAATTCCGACTTTATAACTCAATTACTTTATATCTCGCAATTCTGACTTTAATTCCGCTTATATCTCGCAATTCCGACTTTATGTCTCGCAATTTCGACTTTATATCTCGCAATCCGACTTTATTCTCGCAATTCTAACTTTATATCTCGCAATTCTGACTTTATAACGCAATTCTGACTTTATAAATTCCGACTTTATATCTCGCAATTCTGACTTTATATCCCGCAATTCCGACTTTATATCTCGCAATTCCGACTTTATGTCTCGCAATTCCGACTTTATATCTCGCAAATCAGACTTTATATCTCGCAATTCTGACTTTATATCTCGCAATTCCGACTTTATATCTCGAATTCGACTTTATATCAATTGATTCTGACTTTATATTCCGCGCAATTCCGACTTTATAATTCCGACTTTCCGATATCCCGCAATTCCGACTCGCTCCGTCTCGCTTTATGTCTCGCAATTCCGACTTTATATCTCGCAATTCCAACTTTATATCTCGCAATTCTGACTTTATCGCAATTCAGGAAAAAAGCACTCTATATACCAAGAACTCATACATGGACATTTTTTGCCTCATAAATCTTTATATTTTTATTAATTTTGGTGGCATTTTTGCCCCAAGCCCCGTTAATTTCCTTTTTTCCGCGCACACGTGGACGGAGGCACCTTCTGTAGCGAGGCCCGTTTAAATGAAACCGATGAAACACAGCAAACGCCACTTCTGACTGTGACTGCAGTGTATAAATGAAGGTTTAAACTGCTGCTGGGCCTTTTAACTCTCTAACAAGAGCCTGGAGAGGAAAACACATGTTAGAGATTCACAGCTGCAGAGTAACATCTGCCGACGGGCCGAACGCCTGCTTTAACCACAGCAGCATGAGATTGTGCTCTTCTATCCTCACATCGCCTGCCGCTCAAACCCTCCTCGCAGGCAACCTGCCACAAGCAGCCCATGCTGAAGCCAGATGGAGCAACAGACGGAACGGGCAAAGACACCATGAGACGAGAGGAGACTAAAACTCACTTCATCTAGACCCCTCAGGCCTGTAATAACGGGGCCACAGTGAGGTTTTCTCTCCAAAAACCCATCCGAGCCGTTGGTAGCGTGTGCAACAGACGTGCCAGATTGGCGTTTTCCCCGCAGCGCTGCTCTCCATCGGATCGTTCCCTGTAGTTCCTCTGATTAAACTATCTGTGCTCCATCTCCATACCGCAGGCAGGCAAGATTATGCAAATACATCTCAACCAGTGTAATGATTTAATCATGAGTGTCATCCAGCCCGAGGGTTTCCATAGACACCGCCGGATCTCGTTTGTGTTTGTGCCACTGGTTTAATAACCGATTTGCTAAATGACACGGCATGTTTCGTGTAAAACCAGATCACAGAGACTTTGATATTATCCATCAACAGATTTCATAGAGTCAGAGACGAATGTGAGTTTGCAGTGGATTGTGGGAGATCTACATTGACTAAAATAAATTGGTTAAAAATGTGGATGAAGTGATTAATGGAGCTTATCTGTAAAATAAAATAAAAACCAGGGTTGTGCACTGTCCAGAATTAACCTGAGGATTCTGAATTTGAGTTTAATAGAATTCAGAATTGCAATTTAAATTTAAATTCAATTCAAATTTAAATATAAGAAAGTTAATTAGTGAACTGAAATTAAAAGTCTGTAAAAACATTTTTTTTTCTATATATATTTTTACCAAGAAAAAGTTTCAAAAACCCTTGAAGTACAACAGAATGAATGATGAATGCAAATTCAGTAATTGCTCGTCCTGTCAATCTGATTCAGACTGCAATCAGGGTTATTATCGTTAACTAAAACTATTAAAAACATTTATTAATTGAAATGAAGCTTAAATAAAATATTATCTATATAATATAAAACTATGACTACTGACAATGTGACAAAATGCACATAATAAAATAAGAAAAATTAAACAAAAATTAAAAGATATCTAATTCAAAACTATAATAGAATTGAAATTAAAACAACTGATTCCACACACACACACACACACACACACGCTCACACACACTTACTCACGCTCACTCTCGCACACACACACTCTCACTCTCACATACACACACATACACACACACTCTCACACACGCACACACACACTCTCACTCTCTGCACACACACACACACACTCACACACACACTCACACACCACACACTCACACGTACGCACACACTCTCACACACACACACTCTCTCACACACACATTGAGATTATTATTATAATATTAAACAAGCCTCACCTTCACAGATTCTGTCGAGTCGTTGTCTCTTGACTTTGTGTTTGTCGGTCAGAGCCATGCTGACACACACACACACTCACACACACACACACACACTCACACACACACACGTGTCTGTCTCTCTGACGTGAGCCGCGCCGTCTAACACACCGATGACGCTCTGCCTGTAGGGGGCATCACCCCTCAGAACACCTGCAGCGACACACACAAACACACTCCATTAGGAGGAGCAGACAAATATAAACACAACAAGAAACACTGCGGGTCGAGTCGCTTTTTACAATACAGACAGCGGCGAGGAACCCGAACTCCATCAGGTGACAAATGGAGGAAAAAACCTTGGGAGAAACTTCTTCTGAAAGCGCAAACTGTCCGGAGTGTAATGACACACACTGACCAGCAGAGGACAGTGAGACTCACATGACTCTACAGCAGATGAGCAGATCTCAGGTCAAACTAAACTCAGACGTTCAGAACAACAGCTTCTGGGTGATCACAGCAGATCTGACTCTCTGCTGTTTCGCTTCAGGACACGTGAGGAACACGAGGATGTTCAGGAGCAAACACACATTCATTTGGAGAGACTGTGTGTCAGAAGAATAGTTGATGTGTGTGAATAATTTAAAAGGTCAAACCACCTGCAGACTGAAATCCTCTTCAGACCTCCAGAGTCTCATTTCACACGCAGAAAACGAGGAAATGGAGGAAGAAAGATGTGATTTCACTGTCAAATACTCAACATCTGATGTTCAGACACAGTGTTTGCATATATTATATAATATATATATTAACCCCATCGGCATCAGTAAATGCTGTAAAAGACTGTAAAATTAAACACAGGCTGCAAAAACAGAATGATGAAGAAAACGAGGTGAAGAGCTGCTGTGAGGCGAGTGTATGAGTGTGTGTGTGTGTGTGTGTGTGTGTGTGTGTCCCACTGCATTACCAGCAGAATAAAAGTGCTGATCTCCTACAAAAGAGAGAGAAACAGTCATTCATCACTGATCCTGAAACAGCAGCACCGAGTTATTAACTGAGAAACACAGACCTTCATAACCTGATTAACTGTTCATCATCATCATCATCATCATCATCATCACTGGGGTTCAGATCATAAAGGTGAAGCGTGTCAGATCAATGTTTTCAGAATCACACTGGAAACGAACTGTGCCGCTGTTAATTCAGCGCATAATTCACAAAAACATGATGAAAGGAGCATAATTTGATCAATTACAACTACACTCTTTCACATTAAATGATATTTACTTACAGAAAGTGCATGTTAATCACTACAGGCAAATACAGCTGAGATTTGTGAATGAGCTGCAATATATAATGAGCCTCATTTACATAAAAGGAGGCGTGTCTGTGCTGGAAAGAATGACAGTTCCTTCATTTGAATATTCTCAGTGCTGCACAACAGAATAACATGAAGCTATTGAAGCTTGTCTGGAACCCTTGTGCGGTCTTCATTCAGTCAACAAAATGTAATTTTATAACAAAATATTTTATTTTTTTTTTTTTAATTTTACTCTGTTTATTAATGTTTTTACTCCACATTTGTGCAGTTTTGGAGGATTTATCATATTTTTTTAAATTTATATAAATAAATTAAAAAATATTTTTTTAAATAGGTTTTTATACAAAAACAGCTTTTTATGTAAAATTCACTTTATAAAAGACCCACATTTGTAACTTTCATTCATGGGGATCACATGGATAATTTGACATGGTTTAGTGTGAGATTTTTGCCCATCTTTTGGAAAATGCAGTTTTAAAAGTAAAAAATGATCACTTTATCCAGTAGATGCTGCAGAGCTCCACTATTTGCTGTTTGACTGACTGAAAGACATCTTTACACAAGTATTTTCAGCTGATTCATATCCAAATATTATCAATCACAATTATGACAATAAAAGCTACTTTTTGTCAAAGTTTAGCATTTTTTTGTACTGAAAAAATATAAGTTTTTCAATAATGTTGATTTTGAGGATGAATTTTGTCCATTTTCTAAGTGGGGTCTCATCATAATGTAACAAAACAAATTTTTTTTCATTAAAAAATGCTAAACTTTGACAAAAAGTAGCTTTTATTGTCATAATTGTGATTTGATAATATTTAGATCTGAATCCAGCTGAAATACTTGTGTAAAGATGTCTTTCAGTCAGTCAAACAGCAAATAGTGGAGCTCCGCTGCCATCTACTGGATAAAGTGATCATTTTTTATTTTTAAAACTGCATTTTCCAAAAGATGGGCAAAAATCTCACACTAAACCATGTCAAATTATCCATGTTATCCCCATGAATGAAAGTTAGAAATGTGGGTCTTTTATAAAGTGAATTTTACATTAAAAGCTGTTTTTGTACAAAAAACTATTTTTAAAAATATTTATTTATTTATTTATATAAATTAAAAAAATATGACAAATCCTCCAAAAACTGCACAAATATGAAGTAAAAACATTAATAAACAGAGTAAAATTACATTTGTTTTTTAAAAAAACCAATTATTTTGTTACAAAATTTCATGTTGTTGTCTGGAGACCCCAAAGACTCTGAGTGTGACTTTTTTTTTTTTCTACACTAACATAAAAACAAGATATCACTCCAATTATTTTTTATTTGTAGATCTAGAAAGTGTAACAACTGTACAAAGTTTCATGTCATTTGGACAAAGAAAACTTTTTTTTTAATTTTAGCAAATAAAAAGACCCCAAAGACCCTATAAGGGTTAATGTAATTTTGACTTTTTAAATCACAGTTTCAGATTAGATTATCTATAAGGTGATTTCACTGTTGTCGTTACTGAAAACACACACACACACACCAGCTCGTCATGTGACGCCTCTTTTTGTGGTTTTCAGCAGTGGCCTCCGATTCAACTCTCAGAGGTCACGGGGTCAACACGCCTCTCACACACTGAACACTCCCGTCACGGAGCGGGGTTTATTCTCCGGACTGA
>JAOTNS010003741.1:145000-227500 GCA_028476615.1 Culter alburnus | reverse complement strand
AATCAAGTTTATTTATTTATTTATTTTATATATGTATATATTTATTAATTATTTAAATCAAATTGTAGTTATTTTTTATGATTTTTATTTTAATCCAATTTAGTTAGTTAATTTTTTTAATTATTTATATTTCTTTTTTTACACTGGTTTTCCCATGATTTTTTCATGATGCTCTCAGTGTTTAACAGTGGAAATCACATTTGTTATTGCTATGATCCGATGATCTGAAGAGGAGATGCTGTATAATAAATGATGTTCAAAGCTCATAAGAACTGAGCAGCTGTGTCTATTTCAATTAGAAATTCAATTAGCAGAAAAAACACCCGCATCAGTCACTCTCAACACGCCGTCACTGTGAAATACTCCCTCAACTCCAGTGATCAAATTAACACCACGATCATGATGGACGTCCCGTCAGTGAGTCCCTCAATCACACACTCGAGAGTCTCGCGTTCATAAACGCTCTCAGCTGACCGAAACACGAGAGATGAAAAATGCCAAGATGACCTGAAATCATTCCAATGTTCAAGTGCCGTGTAAAGGGAAGATGTGAAACGTCTTAAAGCAATGACAAATGATGCACTGAACACTTCAATCCATCGAGCGGTTCAGCGGGTCAGCGGAGCAACAAGAGAACTGACCAATGACAGACACCGAGCGCTCACATCTTACTGTACTGACATCAGCAGAGAGGATGTGATGTCATTTAATTGACTGTACTTCATCTTAAAGGAATAATTCATCCCAAAATAAAAAAGCATTTCACCATTTCATTTAATAGAAAAAGAATCTCAAAAGGTCAACGCGCCAAAATAAAAGTAAAAATAAAATAAAGAAATTGTGACCGAATTATATTACTATTGTACAGTTTTCAATGTATTCCTCAAAGTAATAAGGATCATCATAAAATTATTAAAACTTTACTGGTAACACTTACGATTAAAGTACACATAACGTACATTATAATGCTTTATATCTTTTCATTCATCAGCAAAGTTTAAATGCATTATAATATTTGCAGATTCCTTGTTACACCTGATTACATTAATGCATTAAACTTTCTAAAGGTATGATAAATATTATAATGTATGATAACTGTAATTACAATTATTCATGAGATCATACGATGCATTTTAAGGTGAATAATTAATGCATTAAAAATACTTTTATAATGCATTTTATATATATTATTTATTTTTAAGGAATATTACAATATTTTTAAGGAATATTACAATATTTCTTCCATGTTTTAATTTTAACAGTAAAACTTGTGCAGAAAAACTTGTATTAAATCTTTAAGTCCAGAAAAAATGATAACACAGAATTTCTGAAAGGATAAAACAAAGGATTAAAACTAAAAACAAAGGATAAAAATAAAATATATTTATTTTTTATGTATTTTTATTTAAAATAAAAAATAACAATAAATAATATAATATTTATTTGTATTATTATTATTAAAAATATTATTATTATTAAAAATAATTTTTGTTAAAATTTTAATACATTGTTGTCAAATAATTTCATAATTTCAATTAATTAGACATGATTTTTGATGACCAAAATCTAATATAACAATTAAAATAGAATCCAGAGAAATTAAAAAGGGGAAAAAAATGGAATTTGGCAAAAAAAAAAAAAAAACGGATCACAGGAAGTCACAGTCAATAGAGGCACTTCCTGTCAAATAAACTGACACATGACGGATGGACAAACCCTGTCAGCTTCACAGGTGAGAACGACAACACATCATGAAGTCGTCCTTCATCTGAGCGAGCTGGTTCTGTGGGTTCGTCAGCGCAGGTTAATGAGACTCTTGATCGGGTCAGAGCAGGTTAATTACAGAAAGCTACACTGACAGACGGCCAAGCTGATATGCAGAGCAGAGAAAGACACCGCGCTCGCAATTACTGCACACGCCGAACCCGAGCACAGAAACAACATTTCCAGACGTGGCTGTTTGTGCGAGGACGCTTCATTCGCTCTGACAGACGCACCACAGATGTCTCCAGACGCTCATTTATTTGTCTTTATGGTTACAGGAGGCTGACATTTATCCATATTTCATGAGCCGACTTCAGCGTGCAACAAACAAATCAATTTCCCGGCAGTAGATTACAGAGCAAAGACAATATCAGCACACGGGACGTGCTTCGGCAGACCACAATTAACTGTGAAGAAGCTCTGAGAGACTCTGAGTGCGTCTATTTATGGTGACGGGCAGAACCCTCCAATCACAGCCACTCTACACACAACTTCTGACACCTGATTGGCCGATCTGTCGCATGCAACTAGTGGCATCTGAGATTTATCACTGAAAAACATCAGAATGCAGTATATCTGCAATAGAGACATTACAACATGCATATTTTACAAACCATAAACATGCAAATGATCAAGTTGAGATAGAGCGATTTATATTATATATTTTAAATAAATGCTGTTCTTTTGAACTTTCTATTAATCAAAGAATCTTGAAAAAAAAAACAAATGTATCAGTTTCCACAACTGTTTTCAACACTGATAATAATCAGAAATGTTTCTTGAGCTGCAAATCAGCATATTAGAATGATTTCTGAAGGATCATGTGACACTGAAGACTTAGATCATAGATCTAAAAGACCATTTGCAGCAATTTAACATAGAAAATATGTTTTATAAAGCTTTTTAACAGTTATTGAGGTTGAGCCAAAAACCTGGGACTAGTTCAACAAAGTTGATTTTTGAAATAATCTCCAATATTTAACGAATGATTCGATGGACAGCGGCGGTCATAGAGACAAAGTTACTCAGGATGGGTACGAATGTTGTGGCCTTGTGCGAAAAAACGCACGATACATGACCCTTTATGCACGTGAAAAACGCAAAGGCGCCTTCCGGTGGCCGATTTCTTTCGAATTTCCCACAGGCCTCTAGGGCTGTGAGTCAAACAGGCCCAAGCGAGTTTCATTCCGATCGGCCACTGTTAACCTTGTCTGGTAGCTGCTCAAAATTCATTGGCTGATGGCGGACATGTTTTTTGAGATATGTCAATGTCCTCATAGCCAGTCATAGCACCTTGGACGAAGACACTGCATGCCAATTTTCAAGTCAATCGGACTAACAGTGAAGTAGTTTTAATGTTTTTTTCCTGTTATAGCGCCACCAAGTGGCCAGTCACTGCATCCTTTTTCACACGACCACAGAATGAGCTCTTACATAGGTGTACCAAATGTGGTGAAAATATCTCATTCCGTTCACAAGTTATAGCCATTTTAGTAAAAGTGGCTCCGCCCACTTCGAACATTTTGGCGGCCCTTAGAGACCGTGAATCGAAATTTCAACTTTTTTTGATAACTATTGAAATCAGATTGTAAAGAATCTTGCTGCACTGGTTTGATTCCGATCGGGTCAAAATCCTAGGACTAGTTCACCAAAGTATGTTTTTCAAAAAATCCAACGATATAAGACACTTCAGCCTACGCCTAAAGGTTTAGGAGTTATGAGCGATTGCATAGTTTTCACCGCTGTAGCGCCCCCGTCAGGCTGATCGAGGTGAGCCTTGGTGACGTTGTAGACGGTGTGAGTACTACCAGCCCTCAAAGTTTCAAGTCTCTACGACTTTGGTCTGATCACTTTTAGTGGAGAATGCTGATCCTTGGAAAATTTAACAATTACAATAGAGTTTCAGCGCTTGAACCCCTAAAAAATAAGAAACCCCAAACTTTCTATTGCATTGATGGTGTTTTAGGTTCTTGAGCACCAGTGCACACATGCATTCAGTGTTGTGGGAAGGACAGACGGCTGTAATCGTGCGGGTCAGACACACACAGGGCGTCTTTGTGGCTCAGCGGCGGTTTCTGCCAGTATCTGGGGTTGAACAGAGGTTGTGGAGAACAAAATACAGGCAGCGAGGTTCAGATGAGACACATGAGACGCTCCAGAAACACAACCCTTGGACTTTCACCCGTAAACATCAGTAACACAAACCTCATCGATTCAAACAACCTCTTCTTTTCTCAAACTGCCCGATAGTTTTCAGTAATTCTGCTCTGTGTCTTAAGATCCTGAAACTTGGAAGCAACGGTTTGGAACTCAATGGAAGGCCTGATGGAGGCCAGTGCTCATGTGCGGATGGCTTGTTCACAGACAGGATCGACAGCGCTCAGTTTGCACACGGCGGCTCGTAAAGAGACCAGTAAACTTTTACACGCTCATATAATGAGATCTGTTAGGAGAGACCTGGAGGAAACCCAGAGATTTTCCCAATAAACCAGAGTGAATGTTTCCATGCAGTCTCTCTGATGAACACACATCTGTTCAGTAGGGCTGGGACAGCATATTCATGCATCGCGATTCATGGATCGTTTCTGATATTTTTCAAATGCATCGCAAATCGAGTTTGGTTTACCAGCAGATGGCGCTCTAGTCTATTTTTTAACCGCATGCTCAAATGCTCACGAAGAAGAGCGCTCGTGCATTCAGCCTGAGAATGTATTTGCACTTCAGAATGCTTTTAGGACGCGAGATTAATGTAAACAGCACACTGCACACACCTTTTTGAACTTTATGAATGATTATTCTATTATTTTATAGAAGGTTCAAGTGATGTGTGGAAGGAGGCAGAATACGGCTGTTTCTAAAGCACACAGTGCCACCTGCTGTTGAAAACTAAGCTCAGAATCGTTCGAGAGAGAATCGCGATACATATGGAAAACATCAGAATCGATCCAGAATCATTTCTTAATTCCTGATGCATTGATGTACTGTCCCAGTGCTATTGTTCAGAATGGAATTCTAGCACATCGCTTAGTGCATACTGCAAAATATAATACTGCACTCTAGTGGTCATCTGATCTACATGTATCGCCATGGCCCATATATTGGCATTTTTTTAATTATCAGCATTATCTGACGAGTTTTCTGTTTGGCCGATAAATGTTGGAAGTGGGACTTTTATTTTGACCTGCTGGGCTATCTAAGCTATAAATTCATGTTCAAATTATATTTTCATTTTTTAATGTATGTAAATATTATTATAATGCACATTTCAGCAAATGTAGTAGATCATCAGTGTATTTCACACATGTAGTAGTGAGACGAGTAACACCACCAGATGATAAAACACCAAGTTGTGTTGATCAACAGGAGATGATGTTCATCAAAAACATGTAATGAGGCAGGAGAGACTTTAACCGGCACATTTACATCACACTACTTCATTAAATCAAGCAGCAACGCCACACGTTCTGCTGAGATCTCACATAGAGACATACAGGCTCTGATCCATCACTAACTCACTCTATAAACCTTCACAAACTCTGAGTTTTTCCATCTTCACTCATAGTTTCTGAAATGAGAAACAGTCCTCTGATAACACAGCCAGATCTTTGGTGTTTTCCTACACCATTTCATTCGAATATTTTCCGTCTTGGAATAATCACAGAATACTGCAGAACCGGAGCTCTGGAAAATACAGGCTTTCACCCAAAACAATATAGGGAAATTGCAAATTTGTGATTTAAAATGCAATAAAAAAAAGCTCTGCTCATTTTTGGGCGATATATATTAATATGAATATAAAATAATAATTATTATAGTATTATTATTACTAAATAAAAATATTAAACAAGAAATATTACTATTGCAATAGTTCATTATCACAGTAAAATTGTTAAAAAAATGTTTTTTAAATATACTACTATAAATTCTTCTTCTAATAATAATAATAATAATAATAACAAAAAAATAATAGTTTACAGTACAACTTACCTTTGAACCATTGAGCTTATTCTGGCAGAAAACCGATTCTGATTTGACTTTTTTTTAACTTTAGTTAGTGTGTAATGTTGCTGTTTGATCATAAACAACATCTGCAAAGTTACGACGCTCAAAGTTCAATGCAAAGGAGATTTTTTTTTACAGAAATCACTTTAAGGACTACAACGAGCTTCTTCCTGGGTTTGTGACATCACTAACCCTAACATTTGCATAAACCCCGCCCCCGAGAACACACAACAAAGGGGGCGGGGCCATGTTGGGCTGCTTTAGAGAAGAGGAAGAGTTGTTGTAGTAGAGTGTTGTTGACATGCCGTCATTTTACGCCGGACTGCTTCACAAACGAGGATCAATTCAACACAAAAGATGAACATGACGGCACATGCTAGTGGATGAGTTGAATCAACTCCACAGCAACTACATCAATTTATCCACTAACCATTCAGAAACGTCTAAAAGTTGTAACTTCTTCCTGAGTCTCTCCATCAGTGTCGACTCCGGTTTGAACAATGTAAGGCTGAACACCGTCGTCATTTTGGCTGCGTGAGATTCTCCAGCTTTGTTGTTGTTGAGCTGTTAAAGCTCCGCCCTCTTCTGGAAAGCGGCAGCTCATTTGCATTTAAAGGGACACACACAAAAACGATGTGTTTTTGCTCACACCCAAAGATTTATTTTTATTAAAATCACAGCCTTTGCCATTTGATAACTTCACTGAGCTATATCAGGATTTTGATTAAGCGCAGCACAAACACAATTCTACTTCAGGGTCTAAACCCCATGATTGTCTTTGAGTTGAGGTTATTTTTACCAAAGCATCTTGTCATTTCTTTCCCTCAATGAACTGCAATTTGTTCTGATCATGAGAATAAACAAGTAAAGCTCTCAGCCGCCCCGAGGATCTTCAACACGTCCACTTGACAACACAATCACAGTCTGAGGAACAAACGCATCCAAAAATCATCTGAAACTAACAAAGCTCCAGGGAAACAGACTCAGGCTCAGGGTTTGTGCACTATAAGCGGAGCAGACGTGATGATGGAGGCGGAGGGTTTACTTGTACATTCATCACCTGATGCATCGGAAGAACACAGGAACAGATGGCCTGGGTCCAGGTGGAGAGGAGGACGCTGGGTAATTTAATATCCCATTACACATGTCTGACACAAACTACAATCACAGAAGGTCCTGAACTGCGCAGAAACAGACACAGAGAGTCTTGAGTCTCTGTGATATTACAAAACGTGTCTCATCACATAAATCTGTCAGTGTTTTTGTCTCGTTTTCCAGTACAAATACTGGATCTCAACATTCTTAAATCAGGACACATTTACTAGAGATGCATAAAAAGTCTTGTTTTCAGAAAATCTGATCAAAATTTGAGTGAGAACAAGAAAAATCGGTATCACTTTACAATAAGGTTTCATTATAAACCACTTTGAACAATGAACAATGTTTCTGCAGCATCTTAGTTATGTTAATCTCAACATTGTGGGCAGTTGTGGACTAATCGAATCTCAATACCGGCAGCACAACAAATGCAATTTGTATTTGTTAACATTAGTTAATGCACTGTGAGCTAACATAAACTGTATTTTTATTAACTAACATTCACAAAGGTGAATAAATACGGTAACAAATGTATTATTCATTTCATGTTAGTTCATATATTTAACTAATGCTAACAAATGAGACCTTATTGTAAAGTGTTACCAGTTAAGTTGTTGTTTCTGACTCCACTGGCAGATGATCTGTTCTTGTTTTCAGCACAAACTCACTATATTTTGAACAATTTCTCAGAAAACACGACTTTTTATCTTCTGTCATTTTGTATCTCTAACAAATTTGTCTTGATTTAAGAACGTTCAGATTTTTGTACTGGAAAACGAGACAAAAACACTGAGGAAGAACATCACGTTTTGCAGTGCATGTGAATTACACTCTGAAAAATGCTGGGTTAAAAACAGTGATTGGGTTGTTTTGACCCAGCAGTTGGGTTAAATGTTTGCACAACCTGCTGGGTAGTTTTATTTAACTCAACTATTGTTTAGAAATTACTGTATTGCTTGATTAAAATGAACCCAAAGTATGTTGGAAATTAAACAATAGTTGAGTTAAAACTACCCAGCAGGTTGGGTCAAACATTTAACCCATCCGCTGGGTCAAAACAACCCAGTCACTGGGTTTGTCCATTTTTAACCCAAATTTTTAACCCAGCATTTTTTAGAGCGTATGTTTATTAAAATCATCCGATTTTACTTCTTTACACTTACGTTTATAAATTATCATTAATATTAAAAAATTCATTTCCAACATATTTTGGGTTTATTTTAAGTGAGCAATACAGTAACTTTTAAACAATAGTTGAGTTAAATAAAACTACCCAGCAGGTTAGGCAAACATTTAACCCAACCACTGGGTCAAAACAACCCATTCGCTGGGTCAAAACAACCCAATAGCTGGGTCAAAACAACCCAATTGCTTGGTCAAAACAACCCAGAAACAACCTGGGTCAAAAAAACCATTGCAAACAACCCAAACAAAACAACCCAATTGCTGGTCAAAACCCCATTCACTGAGTCAAAACAACCAACAATTGCTTGGTCAAAACAACCCTTCTGAGTCAAAACAACCCAATGCTGGTGTCAAAAACAACCAATTGCTGGTCAAAACAACCCAATTGCTGGGTCAAAACAACCCAATTGCTGGGTCAAAACAACCCAATTGCTTGGTCAAAACAACCCATTCACTGAGTCAAAAAAACCCATGCTGGGTAAAACAACCAAGTCAAAACCACAACCCAAGTCAAAACAAACCCATTCGCTGAGTCAAAAAACCCTTCAAAAACAACCCAATTGCTGGGTCAAAACAACCCATTCGCTGAGTTAAAACAACCCAATGCTGGGTCAAAACAACCAATGCTTGGTCAAAACCAAATTAGCTGAGTTAAAACAAACCCATGCTGGGTCAAAACAACCAATGGTCAAAACAACCCATGCTGGTCAAAAAAACCCATTGAGTGAAAACAACCCAATGGTCAAACACCCAATGCTGGGTCAAAAACCAGCTGGTCAAATTACTGGTTAAAACAACCCAATTGCTGGGTCAAAAACCCATTGCTGAGTCAAAACAACCCATTCGCTGAGTTAAAACAACCCAATTGCTGGGTCAAACAAAAAAAACAACCCAATTGCTGGTCAAAACAACCCATTCGCTGAGTTAAAACAACCCATTCACTGAGTCAAAACAACCCAAGCATTTGAGTCAAAACCCATTCAAAACCCATTGCTGGTCAAAAAAACCCATTCTGGGTCAAACAACCCATTCACTGAGTAAAAAAAACAATTGCTGGGTCAAAACAAACCCAATTGCTGGGTCAAAACCATTAGCTGAGTAAAACAACCAATGCTGGGTCAAAAAACCATTCGGGGTCAAAACAACCCATTCGCTGGGTCAAAACAAACCAATTCCTGAGTTAAAACAACCCACAAACAATTGTAAACAACCAATTGCTGGGTCAAAACAACCCATTCGCTGGGTCAAAACAATCCATTCGCTGGGTCAAAACAACCCATTCACTGAGTTAAAACAACCCAATTGCTGGGTCAAAACAACCAATGCTGGGTTCAATTGCTGGGTCAAAACCCATTAGCTGAGTCAAAACACCCATTCACTAGATTAAGAAACAAAGATCTTCAAATATTGTACAAAAAATAAAATCCCACAGCTCTATTAACTCCCACACCAAACCTGATGAAATTGCAGAATCCTTCGCAGATTTTTACAAATCCCTCTACAAAAACTCAGATACCTGCTCTGATGATAATATTATGGCATCATTCTTAAAAAATATAAAATTAACCGAGTTAACAGAGTCAATGGCAAAGGATCTGGATGAACCTATTGAGGAAAGTGAAATAATTGACACAATCTCTACATTGAAGAATAATAAAAGCCCAGGACCTGATGGATATATAAATGAATTTTATAAAATATTTAAAGATCTTGTTTCTCCTCTCTTATTGAGCATATCATTACGCGCTTCAATCTGGTATGTTGGCACCCTCGTGGAGGGATGCAACTATTGTTGTAATTCACAAAGAAGGCAAAGATCCTGCCGAGTGCCAATCATATCGGCCTATTTCATTGTTAAATAGTGATCTACGTATATTAACTGCCATTCTTGCGAAAAGGGTTAATAAATTCGTTAGTCAAATCATACATCCAGACCAAACGGGATTTATCCCAGAGAGATATTATGGAGATAATCTTCGCAAAACGTTAAATATTATGAGCTACTCAAAATCCATAGGTGTAAAGGCGCTGTTCTTATCACTTGACGCACATAAGGCATTTGATCGAGTATCCTGGCAGTATCTGATCCAAACACTTAAACGGTTTAAATTTGGCCCCAATTTCATAAAATGGATCCAAACACTCTACACAAATCCACTTGCCTCAGTGAGAGTTAATGGTTGCAGATCCGAGCGCTTTACTCTAGAACGTGGATGTAGGCAAGGGTGTCCATTGTCACCCTTGCTGTTTGATATCAGCATCGAACCCCTTGATCAAATCATTCGGGAGGACAGCGCAATTAAGGGAATCGTAATTGGAGGCGAGGAACATAAGTTGTCGTTATATGCTGATGACGTCCTACTGTTTCTAACAGAACCTGAGACAACAATTCCATATTTAAAAAAGCTCATTTTAAAATATGGCTACTACTCTGGATATAAAGTGAATATGGATAAAACTGAGGCAATAGATGTTAATGGTCAAATTTCAAAACAAATCAAAATTAAAAGCGGGTTTAAATGGCCCGAGAATGGGTTCAAATATTTGGGCATCTTTATTCCCTCATCTTTGAACCAACTATACAACACAAACTATAAAAAAAGTGATTAAAAATATTAGTGAAGATATAAATCGCTGGTCAGCTCTTCCTCTCTCTCTGATTGGCCGTGTTGAGTCTATTCGTATGAATGTCCTGCCAAGATTACTCTATTTGTTTCAGATGTTACCTATTGAAGTGCCAAAATTGACCTTTGATTTGCTGAATAAAATGGTGTCTAAATTTATTTGGCAAGGAAAACGGCCAAGAATAAGATTTAAAATATTACAGTCACCAAAAACAAGTGGTGGACTGGGACTCCCAAACTTTAAGTTTTACTTTGGGCAGCTCAGTTGAGGCCCTAATTTCATGGATGAGTGAAGATACACAAACTCGTTGGGTCAATATCGAAAATAGCCTCTGTTCCATGCCCCTAAAAATTGTACCCTTTTCCAGTGTTTCTTTAAAAAATGGCTCCATGGGTGAATGGTCTAAAGTCACTTTAAAAATTTGGAGAACTATACAAACGTCATTTAGTTTGTCTAAAAAAATTTCATCAGCAGCTAGTATTGGTTATCTCAATGACTTTGCACCATCCCGTACAGATGTGGGTTTCAAAAAGTGGTCTCAATATGGACTTAATTATCTTCACCAATTATTTCACAATGACACACTTAAATCATTTGACCAGATTAGAAAAGAATTTACACTCCCAAGGTCTGAATTTTTTAGATACTTACAATTGAGACATTTTCTCACAACACATAAAGATCTAGAAATTGTGAAAAAACCCTCTCCAGTTGAATTGCTTTTTAAAGAAATACAAAGTGGACATGCGGTCAAAAAAATCATTTCTAAAATATATCTGTTATTTCTATCTAAGAACCCAAATAACACATTACAGATAAAGGAGAAATGGGAGGCGGAAATGAACGAAACAGTTCCTCTCGAAACTTGGGAGGAAGTTTGCAGAGAGGCACACCTTGTGACCAACTCTAATATCTGGAGGGAATTCAAATGGAAGATAATAACCAGATTTTTTCGAACTCCACAGATAATTGCAAAATGGAATCCTTCTTACCTAGACAAATGCTGGAGAAACTGTGGCCAGCATGTTGGCAACCACACCCATATCTTGTGGTCATGTTCAAAATTAAGAAATTATTGGAAAGATATATTTGACGCCCTTAAAGAAATCTTCCATTTTGAAATCCCCGAAGACCCTACAATTGCCCTTCTAGGGGTTCGTCCAGAGGGCTTTGAGGGTAGAGCTAAAATATATTTACTATAAATTCTTTTTGCTGCAGCCCTCAAATGTATTACATGCAGATGGTTAAAACCTGACCCCCCATCATACAATACCTGGATTCAAAAAGTACGGGAGTTGTACGAAATGGAACAAATTACATATTCATTACGACTTCAGAAAGCTAATTTCTTAAAGAGATGGGCTCCTGTAATGCCTTTGATACTCCAGTGATCTTATGTTATATGATTACATCCTTCATGTGTTGTCCTCTGCCTTTTTTTTTTTTTTTTTTAAATCCCTTCCTACCCCTGTACTAGGTGTATTTGTTTTCACTTTTTGGATAATGTGTCTGATGTAATTAAAATGTAATAATTGTCAAGGCTGTTGGAATGTGATGGACTGACATGTTAAAAACCAATATTTTACTGTATTGTATGCTTTTTTGTGGTTCAAAATAAAAATATAAGTTAAAAAAAAAAAAAAAAAAACCCATTCACTGAGTTAAAACAACCCAATTGCTGGGTCAAAACAACCCACTGAGGGTTTATGCTGGGTTGCTAAAACAAATTTTCAAAACCCAAGTCAAACAAATCGCTGGGGAACAAAACAACCCTTCGCTGAGTTAAAACAACCTCAAAACAAACCATTGCTGATTAAAACAACCAATGGGTCAAAACAACCCATTCGCTGAGTCAAAACAACCCAATTGCTGAGTTAAAACAACCCAATAGCTGGGTCAAAACAACCCATTCGCTGAGTTAAAACAATCGCTGGGTCAAAACAACCCATTCGCTGGGTCAAAACAACCCATTCGCTGAGTCAAAACAACCCAACTGCTGAGTTAAAACAACCCAATAGCTGGGTCAAAACAACCCATTCGCTGAGTCAAAACAATCCAATCGCTGGGTCAAAACAACCCATTCGCTGAGTCAAACAATCCAAATCAAAAAACCCATTCGCTGGGTCAAAACAACCCATTCGCTGAGTCAAAACAATCCAACCAAAAAAACCCATTCGCTGAGTTAAAACAACCCAATCGCTGGGTCAAAACAACCCATTCGCTGGGTCAAAACAACCCATCGCTGAGGTAAACAACCCAATGCTGGGTTAAAAAACCCATTCGCTGAGTTTAAACAACCATTCACTGAGTCAAACAACCTGAGTTAAAACAACCGCTGGGTCAAAACAACCCATTCGCTGAGTCAAAACAATCCAATGGGTCCAAAACAACCCATTCGCGCTGAAAAACAAAAGCTGGGTCAAAAAACAAACCCATGCTGGGTAAAACCCATCGCTGAGTTAAAACAACCCAATTGGGTCAAAACAACCCATTCGCTGAGGTAAAACAACCCAATTGCTGGGTCAAAACAACCCATTCGCTGAGTTAAAACAACCCAATTGCTGGGTCAAAACAACCCATTTGCTGAGTTAAAACAACCCAATAGCTGGGTCAAAACAACCCATTCGCTGAGTCAAAACAATCCAATCGCTGGGTCAAAACAACCCATTCACTGAGTCAAAACAACCCAATTGCTGGGTCAAAACAACCCATTTGCTGAGTTAAACACCCAATAGGGGTCAAACAACCCATTCGCTGAGTCAAAACAATCCAATCGCTGGGTCAAAACAACCAAGTTAAAACAACCCAATGCTGGGTCAAAACCCATTCGCTGAGTCAAAACAATCCAATCGCTGGGTCAAAACAACCCATTCGCTGAGTTAAAACAACCCAATTGCTGGGTCAAAACAACCAATTCGCTGAGTCAAAACAATCCAATCGCTGGGTCAAAACAACCCATTCGCTGAGGTAAAACAACCCAATTGCTGGGTTAAAACAACCCATTAGCTGAGTTAAAACAACCCAACTGCTGGGTCAAAACAACCCATTCGCTGAGTTAAAACAACCAACTGCTGGGTCAAAACAACCTATTGGCTGAGTTAAAACAACCCAATTGCTGAGTTTGTCCATTTTCAACCCAACCTGGGTTGTTTTTAACCCAGCATTTTTAGAGTGTAGGATGTTGAAAAGTCGTTTCAGATGTTTGAGGAAACATTTTTAACAAAGACAAACATTTCTGTGTTTGAATAACAAGCATTTGAATCATTAAAGCAAATTGAGAAAGTAAAAAGGCTCATGTTGATGTGAATGTTCCTGATGACAAGTCAAGTTATAGTTACACATTAAAGTTACAGATTAACCATCACTGAGACTAAACCTGAACAAACACCTGACCCTGAGTAAACACACTGTGAATCAAACCATTACTGTATTAGTGACACAACCAAACACGGAGCCTAACCAGTTAATATTTACCCAGAGAGACTATAAATCATTATCCAGCACACGTCTGACACTATTACAGCATAAAGATGCAATCCAAACCACTGCAGGACAAACTCTGCCAACGATTCATTATTCATGAGCATCTTTATTCCTTCAGCGTTCAGATAGTTAAAGCACTTCCTCCAGAGAAACGTGCAAAAATAATGTGCAATTTAGGCCGACATCATTTCACAGAGGTCAGCGTGAAGCTCAGCTCAGTTCTTAGAGAAATCACAGGCTTTATGGAAAATTATTACATAAAAGATTCACTCAAGACTACAATCACAGCTCTTTCCCCACGCACATAAATATACAGCGGTCAGTGCTATTTTAAGACTCTTTGTGAGTGTGTGAGTGTGTGTATCTGGCACTGTTGTATAATAAATACAGCATTCATGGGAGTTTCTGGAATAATCTGCATGATCAGGAATGGTCATAAATTCTGGATGAATCGGGGAGCTGCTCGGATCGTCACACACTTAACAAAAGCAACAAAAGCCGCGTTTGTGCATTCAGACATCTTCAGACTTTTCGGCCCAAAGACGACGAGGCTCCGGAAGAGGAAGAGAATGAGGCGCTTTTATGCGACAGGAGACGCATTCGCACAGGCAAAGTGACATTTAAACAGTCAGGAGTCATTTGCCACACTGTAATTTAAAGCCATCACAAACACATATTCCTGCAGACCTTTGTAAATGTCAGGTGCCGTGATGCCGGATGGATGCTTCCCTGAAAACTTTGCCGAGCAAAATGAAGGAGTCTTTGCATATTCATGAGCGCCGCTGCATCTTTTCCCTGAACGCCGGATTTACACGTCACTATCATTCCCTTCAAAACCTCTCGAAAAGATCATGATCGCATGTCAATCCTACTTAAAGAAAACAGAGTTGTGCAAAATTCTGAAATTAAAAATTGGCTTCATTTCAATTAATAAGTGTGAATTTGAACTGAATTTGCCATGTTGTGAAGTTGTGAAAATTCAACACAAAAGAAATCGCTTCTGTGATCTTCCAGCCTGGGACACAAAAGTGTATTTGGATCAATGACGTGACGGGTCATTTTTTTTGTCCAAAGGCCTTAATAATAATAAAAAACAAAGATATGAAATCCAAAGTAGTACAACTAGATCTCTCTTATTGAATCCAAAAGGTTTTAATTATATTTTTCAACATATAAAGGTATTTTAAAGATTTTGAAGTGTCAAAAGGTCATTCGGTTTAACTGGACTCCAATACAGCCATTTCATTAGTGATTAAAATATCTTAAAATGTAATAAATGTATATATTTTTTATTCTGGCATGATTTTATAACATCATATATCAACATAGTGCAAAATGATATTAAAATTATGTGTAGAAGTCGTTGCTTTGTTATGAGAAAGAATGTCCGAAAAATGAATTTCATTGATGTCATTCGGAGTAACCAATATAAAGGGACCATTTTGGATCAGTCATGTGGTCAATATCATGTGACAGGTGACATCATTCAGACCCTGCAAAGGACCACATGGTCATGAAGCAAAGTAACTAACTCTCTCTTAACTATTTGATAAATTCATGTTTTCACTTGATCATACGCATGTCCCGAAACATCAGGTTTAACCGCTATAAAACATGGAAAATGTTGTAAACTTGTACTAAATATAAATGTTTGATTGTCCTTTTGCTAGATATCAGCCTGTTGCATTGTTGAAAATATCGTCATTTGGTAAAATCAAAAGTGTCATTCGGTAAAACCGAAATTTGGTTAAACTGAAAGACTTTTTTCATGACAAATTTTGTCCATCTTGTAAAAAAATGACAAAAGCAATGTTAATTGATTAAAACCACAATCTCATTGATAACAAAAACTTCAAAATTATTAATTATATCTCCATTGTTTTTTTACACTTTCAAAACCTTATTCGTCAATGATGCATTTACAGTATTAAATATAATGAAACACACCATTCAAAAGTTTAGCGTCAGTAATGTTTTTGAAAGAGTCTTTTCTGCTCACAAAAGCTGCATTTATTTAATCAAAAATACAGTAAAAATAGTGAAATATTATTCCAGTGTAAATCAGCTGTTTTCTATGTGAATATATTGTAAAATGTAATTTATTTCTGTGATCAAAGCTGAATTTTCAGCATCATTACTCCAGTCTACAGTGTCACATCCTTCAGAAATCATTCTAATATGATGATTTGCTGCTCAAGAAACATTTATGATTATTATCAATGTTGAAAACAGTTGTGGAAACTGATACATTTTGTTTTTCAGGATTCTCTGATGAAAAGTTCAAAAGAACAGCATTTATTTGAAATAGAATCAAATTAAAAAACTATAAATGTCTTCACTGTCACTTTTGAAAAATTTAATGAATCAAACTTGATGAATAAAAGTATTCATTTTTTTCAAAAAAATTATCTAAATCCTCCAAACCTTTGAACTGTAGTGTATCTAATGAATAAATAATAAGGAATATATAAAGTAGGGCTGTCAAACAATTAGTCACGATTAATCGCATACAAAATAAAAGTTTGAGTTTGCAATATATGTGTGAGTACTGTAATTAATATGCATATATAAATACACACAAGTTAATGTATATATTTAAAAGAAATATGTTATTTATGTACAAAATATTTGTATTTATATATAATATCAATTATAAATAAAAATATAAATAAATACATATACTTGTAAATATTTCTCAAATATATACATGAATGTGTTTGTATTTATATGTACATAATAATTACACACAGTACACCCACATATATTAGGCAAACTTAAACTTTTAGTTTGTATGCGATTAATCGCGATTAATCGTTTGACAGCCCTAATATAAAGTAAATACAAATAGGTGACATTTCACAAAATCCTGAATAGTGCACAACCCTAATTATATTGCTACATAAAAAAAATAACATTACCATCCAAAAAAAACTAGATATTACCATCATACCATGTTCAACAAATGATAGTATTACTACAGTGCATTCACAAAAAACAATGGTTATCAGAGTACAAGTCAAAAAAATTGGACATCCATTGGCCATCCCATCACAGCTGCAGATCATCTCAGTGTGTGTGTGTGTGTGTGTGTGTGTGTGTGTGTGTGTGTGTGTGTCCACCCCTCCACTCTCTCTGCGTCTAACAGGCGTTTAATAACAATGGCGGACTGACTCTCAGCAGTAACGCTCCGTCTCTCTTTGCTTCCCTGCCGTGTGCAGATGGTTCATTGTCTTCAGTTTCCAAAAACATTCCCGATCCAACAGGACACAAAGTCCAGCTGCCCTGCCGTCCTCTCACATGACTCGCTCCTCTCTTGCTGCTAAGCGTCTGATATTTAGAGAATCGCTGCGTCCAAAATCACATACTGTATAGCAGGAGCTACATTTGGTTTGAAACGTACTTTGTTGACATTAAAAAAGTATGAATGAAATCAAACTACTTGACTCACATACTGTTCTTCGCCTTCTATATAGTACAGAAGTATGTGTATTTGGATGCATGGCAGGTTTCAATCAGGTTCGGTTCGACACACTATTTTTGTCAGTTGCGATGCCAGATTATGCTATTCAAGAAGCATGTTTTCTGTTCCAGCTCCAGGTGCGTTTGATGACTTAAAAAGTAAAGCTCCAGCACACCTCTCCTCTTGAGTAAATCACATGTAATAACAGGCACAGCAGAATCAGGTGGAGCTGTTCTCTCTCAGGTCCTGTTCGTTAATTCTCAACACTCATTACAAACTCATCTACTCCTCAACAATCACTTTGCGGTTTGATCTGACTATATGCCGGAGTTAACGGAGGCGTTTCAACAGATACGGTTCAGCGGCCACGTCCTCGTTGTCGCAGCGAGGCGCTCTTATGTTCCCGCACAGGGAGTGAAGGGTCGCCATCTGTCCGGCCTCCGTGTGTGTGTGTGTGTGACTCTCAGCTGAGATCCGAGCCAATCAGATCTCCTGGAATCGACAAACAAACTATCATTAAGAGCTTATAAAGCTGGAGAGAATATGTGAGACGGAGCTCGTAAACACCTGATAATTCCCCGAGAGGATCATCGCAGACTGTGAACACATTCAGTGTTGTTCGGACACAAATCCTTCAGGCCTCCGACTTCAGCTGTTCTGTGAGTTTTTGCAGGGGAGATCGAAACCGAGAAACATTCAGATGGAGGAATCCAAACACACACACACGAAGGCCAGAAACATGCTGTTCATAAGCTTCATACTTAAAGGAATAGTCCACCCAAAAATAAAAATTTGACTCGCCCTCATGTCTTTGCTGTATGCAAAGATATTCTGAAGAATTTTGCCTTTAAGCTCAAAACGTACTGTACACAAGTACATGAACACAAAAATTGGTACATGAACTCAATTTCATGCATTATTGCATTCCAAAATGTGTCTTCAGAATGCAACAAAAGCAACGTACCTTCCAAGAAAACCCGACTCACTTGATGGCCATATTTCACTCATGCAAAACAAACATCTACTCGAATGGGGAAATACTGAAATCTCAAAAACAAGTGACAAGATGACCACTTAGCAATTGGGAAGACGGGATTTATTCCGCCATATTGCGCATTGTAGTTTCTCTAATGGTCTTGGTAAATTTACAGTCTTTAACAAACTGACTTTTGTAGACATTAGCCATTTGTACACATTTAGGCCAGAAAAATACTTAGTGCATTACTTGCTGTTACTTCTCAGAAAAATTTTCTTTAAACTGTTGCTTTGTCATGAAGAAGTACACTGCAAAAAAAAAAAAGTTTTCCAGCACAAATATTAGGTATGCACTGATATGAAAATTTTGGCCGATACTTATAATTGATAATTCTTTATATTTAAAATTCGATAACCGATATATTGTCGGATTAATCTAAATAAAAAAATGTATATAATTTTTGAGAGCCTGACTACAAAAACAAAAGTCTTACCATTGAAATCCATGTCCTAAGCACACAATGTTCTCATTATAGTATTATGCAGCTTATATGACAGATTTGCATTGTACTTAACTGTATTTTCCTTTTTGAAGTGATTTTTTTAATCATATTTCAAGCAATTCAAAACCATCATGGTGGACAGTGTGCATCTGAAGGAAATAATCCATTATTTATCAGCTTTAATATATCGGCCAAATTGTTTTATTGTGCCGATAACGATAATATTAAAAATTAACATACAGTATACGATATGGTGGCCGATATATCATGCATATCTAAACATTCTTAAATAAAATTCATAGGGAAAACAAGATTATTTTTTTTGACCCCATTCACAGACACTTTTTCTAGTTTTAAAGCAAAAACTTGCATAATTTTGATTTTTGATTTTTTCAGAAAAGACTTTCACTTCTTCAGTAAATCCATCTTGATTTAAGAATGTTTGTACTGGAAAACCAGACAAAAATACTGAGGAAGAACATCATTTTTTGTCAGTGCAGGAAACTGAAACTCTAGCCAATGCATGCTTTAGTTCCCCTTTCAGCAACGGTGAGAATGCAACACGCAATTACATCATAAAATGCATTCCGAGACTTTTTAAAATGCATAAACACTTGAAATCGAACATGAGCTAGAAGTGTTCACATGCTCTGTAGAGTATGTTTTGTATGTTATATATAAAGTGTATATTCCCTCCTGCCATTTACAGTGTCTGAATGAGCAGATTCTGGTCAGTTGTTCATGCACAACCAGTCATAAAGTCATTTCCAGACCCTTCGCTCTCTCTGTTCCTCTGTGGTGGAATGAGCTTCTACTCTCTGAGAACTGATGAGACCATCACAACTATCAAGAAGCAGCTGAAGATATGAGCACTTAAAGGGTTAGTTCACCCAAAAATAAAATTCTGTCATTAATTACTCATCTTCATGTCGTTCCAAACGCAGCATGTTCGAGTTTCCGGAAGAGGTTTGTTCTCACGCATCAAGCAGATTCGGTTGAGCTTCTGTTTATGTAAGCTGATCAATGTTTATATGTGAGTAAAAGCCTAAATTAAAGCTGTTCATCATAAAAATGAAAATGAAAATTTGGACTAAACTGCTTAATTCATATGGATTCGTTTTACGATCTCTTTATGAACTTTTTGAAACGTCAAAGTTGCAATTGCATAGGCTGGTTATGGAGGGACAAAAAGCTCTCAGATTTAATATAAAAAGATCTTAATCTTAATGAACACAACATAATTAAATCATTAATTGCAATTACCTGACAATTTATCGTGATCTACACAAACATAAAGATCGTTACTAGAACTCCTATTTATATACATTAAGTTCTTTCTTTTCTTCTCAGCATTAATCTAGTTTATGCTTAAATCTTGCCATTGAATATAGTGACAAACTGCTCGTGATGTTTCTCACTCATAACTCACTTTGGATAAAAGCGTCTGCTAACTGAATAAATGCACTGCAGTGCTGATCTCAGATCAGGCCTCTGTTTGCGCTGATCGTCCTCAATTACAACACACGCAGGAACCCGTCCTGCAAAAGCACAGCTTTAACCTTGAGACTGATCTAAAGTCCTGAATAAAAGAGCAGACGCACCGACAGCCACACAAAAGCCTGAAGGATGAAATCATCGAACACACTTCTTCTTCTCCAGCTGAAGATATGAAGCATTTCCATTTCACTTAACACTGCTTTCATACAGAGATTTCTCCTTTACATGCCAGAGAGACTCTCTTTCTTTACGCCGGTATAAAAGGCTTTTGTCGTTTGCCTTTGAGACACCCTTGGAAGATTATGTGAATGCAGATTCTTGAGTTCATCATTAATATGAGTTAAATTAGAGATGGATTATGTTTGAAGCTGTAATTGCGGTTGTACAGCAGAGCTATTTTTAAAGAGGACACGATTCTGATCAAACTAATACAGAATATCTACAGCACAGTCTGGATGGCATTCGATTCCTGAGCGATGATGTTTAAGTTAAAGTTTATAATGCAGAAGTTTTTATTAATATTGACAGGAGATGTGCATTCATTTATTGTGAATTTATGTGACTTTCATGACATTTCCTTGTTTGTGATTGCTCAAATTCAGAATTATTGCAAACGAGTCCTTCCTTCACTAGAACTGATTCATTTAAAAGAATCACTCCGAATGATTCACTCACAAATCAGACCGTTCCATTCCAACCTGATCAAAACTCTTCAGCTTCTAAACATCCTTTTTTAGACTTTCTTGAAGGAGTTCACTTGTGTGGTTTTTTTGTACAAGAATTCACTAGAAAACTAAGCATTTGAGCAGAACCCTTGAGATTAAAAATGTTTTTACATTCATTCATTTAGCAGATGCTTTTATCCAAAGCGACTTACAAGTTTTAGCTGAAACAGAGAATGACCTCAAATCTAATTCAGTGTGAAATTAATTTATGCTCCTTTAATTGTTCATGTTGTTCACACCTGTTCACCTGCAGCCTTAAATTCCTCAACACAAAGCACAAACATCTGAAAACTTCTCAGTTATTAGTTAACCACAAGAAACCACTAACCATGGATAATCAAAGATCATTATAATTTCTAAATATTCACAGTATATGGTTAAGCATCATCATCATCATCATCATCACTGTTAATGTTCACAATGTGATTCCACAAGAAGCCAAATACTGAACATCTGAATCGAAGTTATAATTGATAATTACCAGCAATACCATGATAATTTGATACTGTGGTACTGAATTATCACCATTTTTATACAGGCCTATATAGGAAAAACATGGCATTATCATTATGCATATCCAAAAAGAAAACTATGGTATTACTTTTTGCCACTTTTTTTGTTAGTGACAATGTCAAAAAATAATCAAACTTCCTTTACAGTAATATAGTATGAAAAAGCTACATTTCAGATCCGAATTAACATTAAACTTCTCAAATCTCCTTTATTATCCTCTCTCTATCCATCTATCTGCATGTGCATGTGTGTGTAATATGTGTGTGTGTATATATAATATATATATATATATATATATATATAAACGCAGGTAAATCCAGATCAGAGCAGTGTGACACTCGATCAATCGCGTTCAGACCCGTTCAGTCTCAGTCTCTCACCGTTAATGGCTGATGTCAGTCAGCGGCGAGTTCATGAGCTCATCCTCCTCCAGGATCTGCGTCCAGCTCACAAACCTTCAAACAGCGCCGAGAAACTTCATCATCATCGGGAGAAAAATCCAAACCGAACCGAACCGAACCGGTTCCGGTAACCGGACCGACCGCCGCGGATTCCGCGTGTATGTGCGCGCGCCACAGAAGGAGGAAACGCGCGAGTGTTTGTGTTCCGCTCTTCTTCTCCTGCTCTTCCTCACTCTCGCTTTCACCTCACACACACACACACACACACACACACACACACACACACACACACACTGTTCTTCATCAAGGCGGGGTCTCGAGTCGCCCAAACCAATGACATAACACACCACCCACCTCTCACACACACACACACACACACACACACACGGTTCTGTTCAGAAGGCTTTATTGGTAAAGATGTCATCAATACAGTTTAAGAAAAGCTGAAAACCGTGTAAACAGAGTAAAATATCACTACAGGCAAACTTATAAGACTTTGAATAGTTGTAATAATGTCAGTTGTTGTTCCAACGTGGAAAAATAATTTCTAAATCAACATTAACATTTTTTATATTTTTTGAAACTGTATGAAATTAAAACAATGTTGTGATATCATTGTTGATTTGATTTGCAAAAACGGACCTGAGGACACAATTATACACACACACACTCACACACACACACACACACACACACACACTCTCTCTCTCTCTCTCTCACATACACACACACAAACACACACATATACACAAACTCACACACTAACACACATATATACACACACACACACACACACACATACACACACTCGCTCTCTCATACACACATACACACACACATACACTCATATACACAAACTCACACACTAACACTCCTCTCTCTCTCTCTCCTCTCTCACACACACACACACACACCACACACACACAAATCACACACTAACACACATATATATATACACAAACACATATATACACACACTCACTCTCTCTCACAAACACACACACACACACACATATATACAAACACACACACACACACAATATACACACACTCACTCTCTCTCACACACACACACACACACCACACACTACACAAACTCACACACTACACACACCTACACACTCTCTCACCACACACACACAAATCACACTCTCTCACACCACTCACACACTCATACCATACACCCACACACACACACATACACACACATATATACCACACCTCTCTCACACCCACACCACACACACACACAAATCACACACTAACACACTACACACGACATCACACAACACCACACACACACATATATACCACTCACACTCTCTCACACACATATACACACACACTCACACACACACACACACACACACACCACACACACACACACACACAATACACCACTCACACACACACACACACACACACACACACATAATACACACACTCACTCTCTCACATACCACAATATATACACAACTCACCTCTCTCACACACCTCATACACACACATACACACACACACACACACAACACCACTCATACACACACACATATATACCCACACTCTCTCTCCACACACCACACACCACACAAAAATCACACACTAACACACTATATACCACACACAATATACCACACTCCTCTCTCTCACACACACACATACACACACACACCCACACACACACTATATACCACACTCTCTCTCACAACACATATATACCACACTCACTCTCTCACACACACTACACAAACACACACACACACATATATACACACACTCACTCTCTCACATACACACATATATATATACACAACTCACACCTCTCTCACACCCTCATACACACCATACACACACACACACACACAACACTCATACACACACACATATATACCACACTCCTCTCTCACACACACACACACACCACACACCACACCACCACCAAAACACACACTAACACTATCACCACACACAATAAACCACACCACACCACACACACACACACACACACACACACACACACAAACCTCACACACTCTCTCACACACACACACCACACACTCTACACACACACACACACCACACACACACACACACATCACACACACACACACACACACACACAACACACACACCACACACTCACACACACACAATATATACAACGCACATCTCACACACACACCACACACACACACACACACACACCACAAATACACACACACACCAACACATCACCACACCACACACACACAATACACACAAACACACACACTCATCATCACACACACACTCACACCACAACAACACACACACACACACACCACACACTACACAAAAACCTCTGACACACACAGATATACACACACACACACACACACAACTATACACAAACCACACTACTCTCACACACACACACACACACACATCATAATGCCTCATAAATCAGTTTGCATTGTCTGTATTGTGTATACTAGATGCATTTGTGTAAAAGTAATAAGAATATATAGATCGATAGATATAGATCTACTGCATATATATATATATATTAAAGATAAAAGAATAAAAGATAAAGCCTTCTTTGGTCTATGTCACAGATTGAGTCTCTGTTCATGATCTGATCACTCCTTTTGTAAAACTACATTCATTCTGTAATGATCACTTTAAGTGTCAACGAGTGCAGGGGGAGTATATATAATAGCTCACAGTTGACATGAATTATTCACAGACGTCTTCTGTCATGTAAATTTTTAATGACGACAGCCGTCAGATTAATCCATATCTGTATTCCTCCGGGCATCTTAAAAACGGATCTCATCGACACTGAGCGGCTCGTCTTCTCCTCATCGCTGGATAACACTGAATAAATATTGTTTAAGGGAAGTTTTAAAGGGTAGATCTTCATATTTTCATATTCACGACCACCTCAGAAACAGTATATCCTGATGGACAATACTGATGTTTCTCCATCTGATTAAACATTATTCTGAGGTTTGTGATTTAATCTAGAACTAATCAGACTTCAGAATGAAGTTCAGCTGTGAGGAAACTCCAAAAACTGCTTTTCTTCCTCTGTACTTTTGACTTGTTTTCTAGTTCAAATATCTAATCATTCATAAACTTTGGATCAACATTCAAAACTATCAAATATTATCCTCATGACAGCTCCGCCTACATGCATCCATTCACACTGATGACATGAAGGCACTGCTCATTTGCATATTAATGAGAAGGAAGGGGAGGGGTTTTGGCAGCTATTGACCAAGACTAACAAATAGTGTCAAATTACTCTGAATAAATTTAGACAGAGAATGCTGTCTTTGCTGAAGATCATCTATGAGAGAATGAGGATCACAACATGAAGGAAAACAATAAGAAGTGACTCTTCTTCTTCTTCAGTCGGTGAGATCATGTCTCTGACAGACTGACGCCCCTCAGGAGGCTCGGCGGGAATCAATTCTGCTAATTATGTTTGTAATTTAGAGGCTAATGACACGCTCGTGAGCTGGAAGACTGCGTCTGTGAGACTCTTCATGTGGAGAGATGAAGTCAAACTCAAGCTTTCATCTCTGAGCAATTATGGATGAAATGTGACTTTTCTGATGCAAAAATGAAAGAGTGAACATGAGTAAACAGGGCTAGTGTCATTAACTGAAACTAAAATTTAAACCATATATTTATTTATTTATTTTGCATTGCTTGAAATAAAATAAATAAAGGCAACATTTCTCATTTTCTTCTAGTTTTAAGTACTAAAGTAACTAAAACTAACTTAATAAAAAGTATATAGACATTTTAAAAAAGCAACAACTAATAAAAATGGAAAAACGCAACAAAATTATTGAACTAAAATTAAAAGTATAAAAATAATATAACAGTATATCAATGATACTAAAAATAACAGTGGTGCTTCTTTATTTTTAGTATCAAAGAATCTTTGAAAAAAATGTATCTTTTTTTAAATTTTCAAATGTATCACTTTGATGAATAAAAAGTTCAGAAGAACAACATTTGTAACAAAGTAAAAGTCAATCAATTCAATGCATTCCTTCTCAATAAAAATATACATTTCTCTGGTTTAGAACAAATGATGACAGAATTTTCATTTATGGGTGAATTATTCTTGTAAACATGATCATTTATTATGAGTATAATGAACAACAACAACATGTTAAACGAGTTGAATGTGATGATGAGTGTTTTTGTTCTGCTGTGTTTGAGTCATCATGTGTTTTAATCAATCAGTCGAGTGTTTCTGCAGATGTTAACGGCCTCGTCTCATTAACGCACTCTTCAGACACTGATAATTGTGTGTTTATGCTTTAATGTGTGTCCTGCGGGACGTTCGGAATGGTGTGTGTGTGTTATTAAGAGCCTGAAAACACACACACTGTGGGGATTTGGTTAAATCGTGTCCTGCTTCAGGTCATCGTGGGAGTATTTGTCAGTCTCCTCTTCCTTCTCATTAATATGCAGATGAGCAGCTCTGACAGCGGCGTATCATGTCCTCAGTGAACGCTTGTGAGCGTTTCTTATCTGTGTTTAACCCTCGAATGTAAACAGTGTTTCATTAATGTGTCAGGCAGAATTACAGTGATGATATTAATACATGACTGAATGATCTGAACTGGTGCTGGTTCAGTAATTAATTAAAAGTTGTGTGTGTGTGTGTGTGTGTGTGTGTGTGTGTGTGTGTGAGAAGAGAGAGAGAAACGTGTTTAACCACATTGTCTTATTTGTTTCTAAATAATAATTTAGATTTAAAGTGTTTCCCATCATGCTCTCTGTCTCATCATCAGAATATCATATTTAATCACTAAAGAATTTCTGAATCTGATCATCACTGAAGAACATTAATCCAGTGTTATTTTAATATCAGTGATATTATTATAATTTTTGTTAATATTTTTAATTAAATTTATTTCCATTTTCTGTTTTCATTTTCTTTTAGTATTTTGTTGTGTGTTTTTGACATTTGTATTAGTTTGTTTTTAGTTGAAATAATAGCTGAAATAAAATAAGTTCCAACTTTTGTTGTTTTACCTTTTTTTAAACAACAAAAAGGTCATTTGACTTTGACATTCACTTTGTAAACACTGGATCAGTACTTCCTCCTACGTCACGCTTTATCTTTCCAACATGATTACGTCATGCGTGGAGCATCACAGAGCAGTGCAAGACGAGCATTTGTGGTTAAAAAGTATATAAACTTTATTATTTTTAGTAAATGGCGGATGGTTTCTCTCTAGATAAGACTCTTATTCCTCGTCTGGGATCATGTAGAGCTCTTTGAAGCTGAGATTTGGACCTTCAACCCGTTGAACCCCAGTGAAGTCCACTATATGGAGAAAAATCCTGGAATGTTTTCATCAAAAACCTTCATTTCTTTTCCACTGAAGAAAGAAAGACATGAACATCTTGGATGACATGGAGGAGAGTAAATTATCAGGAAATTTTAATTCTGAAGTGAACTAATCCTTTAAAAACTTGATTTACACCACTTTAAACCAATGCAGTTTTAACTCTGAGCTGCTTCAGTCAAACACTACGACCCAAAATATCATCTATAAAAATAAAATCTAGTCTACAAATGTGTCTAAGTTCTGCTTCAGTGCCAATGAAATCTAAAGATCTGGAGAGTATCTTGGATCTTCACTGGGAGAAAAGCAGTGAATTGGAGCTGCAGGAGAGGGCGAGAGAAGTCAAGCTGAGTTAATGTCAGCGCGTCCCTCAGGAGAACAACGGGTCACGAGAGAAAAACACCACGAGTGATACTGTAAATCATGCTGAACAAGAAAACAAGACTTTAGTGCACTTAGAAATATCACTCCAAAAAAAAACAATAAACTCACTCTGTGACTTACAGTTTATAGGAACTAAAAAGCAATTGGAACGAACTCTTTAATCAGTGAAGCTCTGAGGATGTTCAGTCATACTCCCATTCATCTCAATGGCACTTTGCTCGTCTGTACGTGCAGAAATACAGTCTATTGCAGAGTTTTAAGAGCCACTCTGAGAGTTTGCATAAAAAAATAATTAAAAAAACATGTTTAGTTGACAATAAAACATCTTAGTTCAGTACATTTAGGTTTTCGCAGCAATGCCATAAAAGAACCATTATTGGTTCCCCGAAGAACCTGCAAAAAATGCTGTTCTTATTTAGAGTTTTTGTCTTGTTTCTACTCAAATATCTTAAAGTTCTTAAATCAAGAAGCATTTTCTTAACAAGCAAAAATTATGTTCTTGTTTTCAGGAAAAACTCACTTAATTTTGACTTATTTTTCCTAAAAACAAGAAAATAAGAAGCATTTTCTTGACAAGTAAAAATTATTTTCTTGTTTTCAGGAAAAATAAGTCAAAATTAAGTGAGTTTTCTCTTAAAACAAGAAAATAATCTTATTTCAAACCAAAAATAAGATATATAATCTTGTCTTCAGTTTGGATTAAGATTATTTTGCTTGTTTTAATGACAAACTCACTTAATTTTGACCTATTTTTCCTAAAAACGAGAAAATAAGAAGCATTTTCTTGACAAGTAAAAATTATTTTCTTGTTTTAATGAAACTCACTTAATTTTGACTTATTTTCCTAAAAACGAGAAAATAAGAATTTTTCTTGACAAGTAAAAATTATGTTCTTGTTTTCAGGAAAAACTCACTTAATTTGACTTATTTTTCCTAAAAAGAAAATAGAAGCATTTTCTTGACAAGTAAAAATTATTTCTTGTTTTAATGACAAACTCACTTAATTTTGACTTATTTTTCCTAAAAACGAGAAAATAAGAAGCATTTTCTTGACAATTAAAAATTATGTTCTTGTTTTAATGACAAACTCACTTAATTTTGACTTATTTTTCCTAAAAACGAGAAAATAAGAAGCATTTTCTTGACAAGTAAAAATTATTTTCTTGTTTTCAGGAAAAATAAGTCAAAATTAAGTGAGTTTTCTCTTAAAACAAGAAAATAATCTTATTTCAAACCAAAAATAAGCTATATAATCTTGTCTTCAGTTTGGATTAAGATTATTTTGCTTATTTTAATGACAAACTCACTTAATTTTGACTTATTTTTTCCTAAAAACAAGAAAATAATTTTTACTTGTCAAGAATTTTTAGATATTTGGACTGGAAACAAGACAAAAATTCTAAGTAAGAACATAATTTTTTTGTGCAGTTTAAACGCCTCCATTGAGTTTTCTTCACAATATTCCTCATTTAAATAATTCATACACAGAATAAAGGGGCGGGGCCTGGTTGAGTTAGTTAGTAGTGTGTTGAAACTGGCGGTTATGGTAAGGGGCGGGACGTTTCCCAAACACCAATCACAACACACTGCTCCAGCCGACCAATCAGAGCACATTGTGCCTTTCAGAAGGAGATCTCGGAAAAACACTGACCATCTGACCTGAACTTCACTAAATGTCATCAGTTCAGGAGATATGATCAAACACGAATGAGCAGTTAAGAGTCATCCACTTGCGAACACGCGTCTCTAACTGATCAAAGCGCAGCGGTTTGAGGGTCATCTGCGCGTCTCGACACATTCACGTCTCTGTTTATCTCAGTCGGCAGGGAAATGACCCGTAACGATTGTGTCTGTCCTTTAGTGTGCGGCTGGTCTGCATGGGACAGATAACAAGGTCATGTGAGCAGACTCTAAAAAATAATGAAGGACCATAACAGCCGGGTGTAATGACATCATTATCGCAAACGTGGAATTACACACATTTGGGGAAAGAGGAATCGGGCTCATAATCATTTTCTTTTTGAGACTTTCTCCGAGCGGGACGGTGTAGTTCATCTTTATGAGGCGAGAGGAAATAGAGACATTTACATCACGCTTCACGGAGCAGAAACAGACACTCTCAAACTGCTCAGAACTCAGATACCGCCTGCGTTCAGAATAACATACTAAATCTGCAGTGCACAGTATGCTTGTTTTCTACATGCATGGAAACCCAGATGATCTACTATATTTGCGTTCAATTGGTGTTATGCAAAATTGTTGCAAAAAGGTTTTTCACAACACACAGAAATGCAAATTTACTGTAACGCAATTCAAAGAAATATTTCTTTATCTCTGTGAGGACTATAACCTTTTTAGGTTTTAAGTGATAACTAGATGCCACTGTAAATGATGCAATTCACATCTTATAAACGCCAAGTGCAGCTTCAATCTCTTTGAATGGGAGAAACATCAAATTCTCCAAAGCTGTTTGCTATGCTTTCAATTAAATTTCATATTTGAAATCACCAATGAAATCTGACAACAACTGTCTCATAAATTTTGTTTTATAAACTCTTGAATCATGACAAAAAAGGCATTTTTCACGCTGGATCAAGCTAATGTGAAGACCTTACGCGCCAGAAAAACAAGCTGGCATCTTGATAATATTGTCTTTGAACTTCCGTTTTGGCGGTCTGTATGACATCGCTGTGAAAGAATAATTAGCTGGTGAAGTGGATTTACTTGTTGTAGGGGAGAGTGGGGTAAGATGAGCCATTTTTTACTTATATGGTCCTCAAGATAAGGGAAAATGAGGCAGAAGTACAATGAAAGTAATTTCAGCATGTTTCCTGTCATTTTAAATGATCAGAATACATCTATGACGAAGGGTTCTAAAAATATGGCTTCTCATAAAAAAGTGTTCCTCTGGCTCAATTTACCCCAGGTTAGGGGTAAGTTGAGCCGAGTCAGTAGGTGGGTGTAAACTGACCATCTAACTGAATCTGAATCAAACCCATGTGAAATTTTAAAGATAATGTTCATATTTTAAAAACTAATTTAATAATCAAATTTCCTTTTACAAATATTCTTTGTAAACATTTTTTTATAAATATTTCTTTTTTTAAAGCTAAATTAAACAACATAAAACCAACCAAATGAAGTTGAAATTTCAGTATGTTTAATTGTTTGCATTTCTGAAACACGTCTGATCCGCTCTGAATGCTGGGAAACACGGGCCTGCCGCGGATGATCGGATGAGAGGAGAGACAGAACGAGTCACAGACACAGAGGAGGAACGAGATGCTTTCTGCCCCATTTTATGTGCGTTTGCCTGAGGGGTCATTCGCCACCCAGAGTCCTTCAACCTACTTTTACATCCCAGAATCTCTGAGTCTCCGTCCGGCAGCAGACATACACACTGCTTCAGTTACTGCAAAACCTCTGCTGCTGTGAACATCTGCTTTGACATTTACATTCAGTTATGTTCAGGGCATCAAACCAGCTCTGGGAAAAGTCCAGGAAAAACCAGAAAAAATCATTGTGCACTGAACTCAAAGAACCTGAGGAAAACACATTGCTTCTGTTGGGGTCAAAAGTGATGAACAGAATATAGGAACAATTAGAGCTATAATGGATTAATTCAGTCAAACATCAAAACACTTGTTTACATCTCATTTACTGTCCATGTGATGATGTTATTCTGATCATATTTCGACTCAAATCAGATTTGATAAACAGTCACGTGTCTCATCGAGGTGAAATGTTCTGGAATATCATCATCATCATCATCATCATCATCAGTTCATGAGGTTTGTGCTCCGATCCACTGACTGAATGCTCATTAGTTCTGGTGTGTGTGTGTGTGTGTGTGTGAGAGCAACATGTTGACAAGAAATTACTTCTCTGACGAAAATATTCATCAGTTATCACTGGAGAACAAGCTAATGAAAGCTTTCACAAAACACAGAATCATTTCCAGTGTGTAGCTGTAGTGCTGACGTGTGTGTGTGTGTGTGTGTGTCCCATCAGCCCGAGCGACGCTGTAAACAATGTAATTCTACATAATGCTCGGACAGTTTTTACTCAAACGTTTCCATAGCAACAGCTATTTCACAGTCATTTCTTTAATGAAAAGGTAATGTGAGACGTATTCCTCACATCATTACTGCTGTAAACACACACACACACACACACACACACACACACACAGGTAAATTCAGTGTTCCATTCATAAAATGTCTGTACTAAACACAGTTTAAGTGAGTAGTATGCTAGTATGCACACTGCACAGTGTGTCTCTTAACATTAGTGTGTGTGCGTCGCCCTCTGCTGGTGTGTTTGACATCTTCAGAAATTTGTGTCTAACATTGTGAAGTTTCCATTTCTATTTCAGCAGCACTAAAGAGATGAAACACTAATGAAACACACACAGTAAATATATATATATATATACTGGTTATTTAATGGGAGACATTTTGCACACTAATGTAATGTAATTTGTCATTCCAGAATGAAATCCACTCAATTTTACACAATTATTTTAAAATCAATATCCAAAAATTACTAACCACAGCAAAACTCACTGGACAAAAGGTGTAATTTATTTAGCCGAACAATAATTCTATCTAAACATTCATTTGTATTTGTCGCCATTTTTATATTGAGCATGTTTTTTTTGTAATTAAATGTCTCATATCACAGACTTCTATTGTTTTTTTATATGAATCTAATTATAATGACTAGGCTACAGACTGTAACAAACACATTTTCATTTTTAGAATGAAGAAAAAGATGCTTAGCCTAATTTATGTTTTATTGTAATGTAATTACATAATAAAACAGTTATAAAATACACAATAGGTTACTAACATGAACCGAATGAATACAAATCCTTCCCAGCGAACACACGTCGACGTGCCAGTTATGTCACGTGCTATTGGTACTTTACTTTTATTTCATGACTTGCTAATTGACAACGTAACTACAACGTTGCATGCTCGGTTCACTTGCACTTTATGCTTGAAGTGATGCTTTTGCACGCAATTGAAAAGCGCGCGCAACGAGCACACGTGACAGGACAGGAAAGTTCGGTTTTCGGGAGAGTTTTTATTTCGTAACAAACTACAAAAATTACGTTAGAATAATGACAGATATATTATATATAGCCTGATCACATCTCATCTGACCACTCAGTTACTGAATCGGGACAACACCGTTTTTACTCAGGCACTCCGCCGACCCACTCAGAACCATCTCCCACCCGTTGAGAAACTCGGGTATGTTGCTAAACTGACTACTAAACTGAGCACGAACCAAATACTGATTTCAATTCCGGTCCTTTTGTTACCAGAAGAGATCCACAATCTGTGCGAGAACTCATTCATACTTTAATTGAATTATCAATTATTCAAACAAGCATATAGGTTTGGGGGTGTGGAACTGCGAATGTGAAGGGCAAGGAAGAAGGTATGATTTAACTTTGTATGTTATGAAGGATGAGGATCTCACTGTACAGTCGTTTTTTTGTTTATTATGCTTGTGAAATTAGTTTAACAGACTGCTAATCTCAACAAATTTGCTAACACTTTACAATAAGGTTCAACTACATTAACATGAACTAATAATGAACTGCATTTCTACGGCATTTATTAATCTTTGTTAATGTTAATTTCAACATTTACTAATATTAAAAAATCAGAGTTGTTTGTTAACATTAGTTATTGCACTGTGAAGTCAGATGAACAAACTATGAACAGCTGTATTTTTATTAACTAATATTAACAAAGATTAACAAATACAGTAACAAATGTATTAGTTCATGTTAGTTAATACATTAACTAATGTTAACATATTAACCATATTGTACAGTGTTACCACAAATTCAACACAAATATAAATTGCTTGAACACACTTGTAAGATCCAGATCAAAGTGAAACAGAATATTTTTGTAAGTTGGATTCATAAAGAATTCACTTGTTTCTTCAGTCATAGATACATTTTTAACAGTAATTTGTTGCCACCTAGTGGCGTAACAATGCAATCGACACAGTCATTATTTGAAGCACCCAGTTACTTTAAAAATTTTGATGATTTATGAAATTATTATATTATTTGTTCGACATTTATATGAATAATAAACTTTTGTATACTTCTGTTATAATTGGAATATGTGTAACAGAAATAATGATACTGTGTGTGTTTGAAAAGATTTTTGTGAAGCTGTTTATATCTAAACATGACAACTGCTCTCTATAAAGAGCAGCATGAACACAGATTTGAATGTTGTGATTTTATTTTTGTCAAAGGTTTATTATACACGAGCAAATTGTTGTCATTTAGGAATTAGATCATGTGGGTGATGAAATCGAGAACGCAGTCTTTTAAAGATTAATCATGCAACTTTGTGCACCTCTCTCTCTTGATTGATATCTGATGTGGTATATAAGTACCATGACTCTCTGAGGGCTTTTCAGTGCATTCATTGCTATAATATTCATGAGCGAGACGTTTCTTTAAGGATACATTCCCGGCACTTCGCACACCAAGAACCATTTTCGGAATCGAAACTGTGCAAAAAACACAACCAGTTCTGGATAACAACTGGTTCTTAGTTCCCAACCCTACTGGTTACCAATGCAGACACATCTCCAGAATACCAGTCACAACTCAAGCATCTGATGAGAGAATAGCCCACCGTTTGTACCAACAAAATAGGACACACTGGTGTAGTCAAACACTGCATTATTACAACCAGTGAAGTATTCATCTGTAAGAAACCATACAGAGTATCACCTGAGAAACAACAATTCATAAAGAAATCAAGGTAATGTTGGACAAAATGATCATTAGGCTTTCTCCATGCACTGCACCTGTGGTCCTGGGAAGAAGACGGAAGTTGGTCAGCGATTTTGTGTTGGTTTTAGAGGTTTGAATTCAAAGACTTACTAGGACTGTTACCTCATGCCACAAATACATGAAATCCTTGAGTCTCTGCACAGAGCTGCTATTTTCAGTGCCCTCAACCTCAAAAGCGGGTATTGGCAAGTTGAGATGGAGTCAGAGAGTATCCCAAAAACTGATTTCACTACATCATCAGGATTATATGAATTACTTTGTTTACCTTTCGGCCTCAAAAAAGATATGTAATCTGACCCTGCTAAAGTTGAAGCTGTAGCCACATTTCCTGTCCCCAAGTCTCTGAAAGAAGTACAACGTTTCTTAGGTCTAGGAGGATGCTACCACAGATTCATCCCTCAATTTTCAGAGAAAGCTGCCTTCAAATGGAAAGGAGCTACCTGGACTTGGACGGAGGAATGTCAGAGTTCTTTTGAGTTGATCAAACATGAATTAACCAGTGCCTCAGTTTTAATCACTCAGGATTTGTCAAAGCCTTTTAGAGTCCAGACTGATGCTAGTGACATTGGTTTGGGAGCAGTCCTGACCCAAAATATAGACGGTGTGGAACATGTCATTGCCTACTCCTCACATCTATTACAGGGAGCTGAGAAATGGTTTTTCTCAGTTTCGAGAGAAAGAGTGCTGCGTGGTGATATAGCCATTCAAGACCTTATTTGGAAGGATGACCTTTCAAGGTGCTCTAACCTGGATATTTAACCATTCAAAACCATCTTCACGTCTGATCCACGTCTGATTCGCCTGCAAGAGTTCGAGTTTGTGTATGCTTTTGTGAAGTTTATTGTTTGGGAAAGGTTACTTGTTTCAGTATTTTGTGTGCTATGTTTGGTTTGTAAAAGAAAGTTAATGAGTTGTTTTCTTTTGTAGAGGATTTTATGTTACACACAAACTTACACTGCCTTGTGAAGTGCCGAACTTTGGAGTTTGTTTGGGTGCAGTATTGCAACTGCCCAAGGACTTTATTCAAAGAACTCCAGGCCTACATCAACAAGGACATCTATTAGATTTCATCATTTCATCGATCCTACCATCAACAGATAAGACTGCTCATTCAGTCGACTGTTTTTTTGCCATTTGTTTATTCATGCATTCACGATCCAACCCTAAATACAATATCCAGTAAGATATGTTGCAAAACTGATTTCCTCTCATTTTCCTGTAGCAGGACTGGTTTAAAATTGCAGAGACAGTCAAGAAAGAAAGAAAGACAGATTCAAATACACCTTAATTAAGACTGGTCTTGGATGCCAGATTAAACATGACCTACATTTGCAGTTTACAGCTGTCTTATCAAAAGACAATTTTTGTTTGCGATTTGGTCCGAAGTCCTTCTCTGTTCCAAGAAGGCCAATCACGTTACAAGTTTTTAAAGCTGCAGAGTGCATTGACCAATGGGAGTGCTTCTTTACCTGGAAAACCTTGCAGCTCTTCTTGTTGTGTTTGCCAGATCAGACAACAATCATTCAATGAGGTTACTGTACTCTATCTCCACAAGTATGGATTCCTGTTTTCTGATCGCCGTGTTTGTCTTCGCTTTTAGTCTTTCCAATGGAGAGAGAACGCTCAAGTTTGTCACTGTGGTGAGTATTATACTGCCAGAGACTAGTGTGTGCTGAGTAAATGTAGGCTACAGCTGGTTTGACAAAACTGTTCGTTTTAACTCAACTCTACACAATACAACAGGGAAACGGCACTCTGGAAGGCAAGCTTCAGTTTGAATGTCACTCCAAGCTTCTTTTGAACATGCAACCTCTCCACAGTAACGAGCAGCAGGTGTGAGTGATCACCTCTCTCTCTTCCGCACCTATTAGAGCGGCAGAGAACATGCAGAGAGACAGAGAGAAGAAGAAAAACACCAGCACACATCTAACAGAATATACACCACAAAATAACATCTACAGTACTTGCAGCTTTAACAGGAGAGTGAAACAAGGAGCAGAAAGTACAGGAGCACTATTTAAAAGACCTTTGGCAGCGTTAAAAGCAGACTTGCATTGAGAGGACCAAAAAAAATTCTTGGCAATATAAAGTTGGTCAGTCACAGGAGTGACCACTGTAGCGAAATTCTTGCAGAAGCTCCGATACTATCTTGGCATTCCAAGAAAACGCTGCAACTCTCTCTTATTACGAGGTGGAGGAAAGTCCAAGATAGCTGCTACCTTTGCTTCCACCGGTTTTACTTGACCCTGACCTACCTTTTTACCTAAATAGGTAACAACTGCTTCTGCAAACTCACATTTAAGCAGGTTGAGGGTTAGTGAAGCTTTGGCTAATGCATTGAAAGCTTTATCAAGGCCACTTAGATGCTCTTCCTAAGTGTGAGAGTAAACTACTGCATCATCTAAGTAGGCTTCAAAGTTGGGGATTCCTGACAACACTCTTTGCATCAGCCTTTGGAATGTTGCCGGAGCATTGCACTTCCCTAAGGCCATAACGGAGTATTGCAACAGGTTATCAGGTGTCACAAAGACAGGCACAGGCAGTTAATGGCACTTGCCAATAACCTTTCAGTAGGTTAAGCTTCGTCACAAACTGTGTACTACAGATTCGGTCTACTCAATCGTCTATTCTGGGCAGAGGAAAGGAATCTGGCTTTGTCACGCTATTTACTTTACGATAGTCTGTGCAGAAACTAAAGTCTGTCAAGTCTTGTTTAGGCACTAATAAACAAGGAGAACTCCAAGGAGCTCCTATGGCTAGGTGTGGAAAGATCATGCTTTTTTAGGCTGTTTGATCAGGCTCACGTGGCATCATGTTTGATCATAGAGGTTCTGCCGGGAACATCAGCTAGACATTTGGTGAGAAACTCTTAACTTTTTCAAAACCTGAGCAAACAGCTTTGAGCTGAAGTTGGAGCCCTGGTCAGTCCATAGTCCAAACATCGAACAGAACAGAACTTGATGATCTCTTTGACTATGACATTAGCTTTCAGAGAATGCAATGGAACAGCTTTCAAGAGAATCGTCTGGCAGCCCACATCAGAGTTAAAATATACTGATGCCCTGATTTTGACTTGGGCAAGGGTCCAACACAATCCAAAATCAAGCATTCAAATGGCTCACTCATCACTGGTATGGGATGAAGAGGAGCAGAGGGAACAGTCTGGTTAGGCTTACCTTAAATTTGACATTCACTGCAAGCTCGACAGTACACTGTTTCTCAGTCCAGGCCAGAATAAGTAATTTAAGATGTGCTTATACATCTTAGTGATGCCAAGGTGACCAGACAGGGGGTGCTCATGTGCCAACTTCAGGACCTGAGGGCGGTAAGCAAAAGGCAGAACGCTAACACATTCCCATTCACTTGCGCTTGCCAACATCTCATGAGTACGCCATCACAATAATAAGTAACTGGAACACCAGGGGCTTTATGCAACGATACTTTAACACAGCCTAGTTCAATCCCACAAACTAATACATCCACACCACATATCCTTTTGGCCATCCTAGTTTTGCAGCAATGCACTCAAAGGCTATGAAGTAAGCATCTACCTCAGCTTCTCGAAATGGAGGTAACAGTTTGACAATCTTCGCTGCATCAACGTTGAAATTAACTGTGCTATTCCATCAACGTTGAAATTAACTGTGCTATTCTGCACCGGAACACTAGCGAAAACAGGTAAGGAAGGTCTGGAACATGGATTTGGCACATGCTTATGGCGTGCAGACTCTGCTTCTATCTGTAAGCTTTGCAGTTTGATATCTCGCTGAGCCTTCACTTCAACAGCACTTCAATGAGCACATGACATGCTGGTTTTTCTGATCTAACTGCAATTGCACTGTGTAGTTTAATCCTCCTGAACACACACATACATAAATCCCTAATACTCAGTCAAGTATTTGACTTCCTCTCTGTCAGCTCTATCGTCATGGCGACAGATCTCCACTCGATACCTATCCAACCGATCCCTGCAAGGATAGTGACTGGCCCCAGGGTTTTGGACAGCTCTCCCAGGTATGCAGACATGCACACACATACATTATTCTCTTTGTTTTAATCAGTTACATCGGATTTACTATTTACATGGCAGAATTTGCAAGCGGAAAAACTGAACGGTTCTCTAGTGAGGAAATGGATCTGCTTGTGCGCAAGGTTAAAGACCATCTATGAGACAATCCTAGGGGTGTAACTATATATCAAAGTACGATATTTTGCGATGCAAAAATGTTACGATATGTATCGTAGAGTGATGGCGATACTTCTACGATATGATGGCAGTCTAATCTTATTGGTTGAGCTGCCGACGTGATCTACTCTGCAACATAGAGGTGGCAGTGAGAGAAGACGGGTTGTCACCGCATATTAAGGGTGTGTCTCAATCAGCTCTCCAGTTCAGTAAGTGTTTCGCGCACACATCGAATCTTGCAAGCAGTTTAAATGTTTCTCGCATCAGTCTCTTGCTTGGTCGCGCAAATAAAGTCGTGGCTTTCTTTCACCGCAGTGCCACAGCAACAGCTGTGCTCATAGAAAAGCAAAAGATGCTTGCGATGCTTTGCCTTAAGAAGTTCTGGGGCCATTCACATTTTGCGTCTTTTCCGCGTGCAAGTCAGTTATTTCAAATGTAGCCACGCGGCAGGCGCGCTCATAATGGAAGCAACGCGGTCACAACGCGCATGCGGTGCATTTTCCAGGCGCATCAAGATGAAAAATTCTTTTCAGAATGCCGCAAGCCTTGTGACAAGAACCAACCAATCAGCTTCGGCCTTTCCGTAACATCAAAATCTCAGCCGAACAGCTGATCATAGCTGTACAGGGTGCTTTTTATATCTTATCTCCATAAATATATCTAGTAGTAAAGGTAATGCAAGGGCTAGAAGTCAATTTATCCTTTGCTGAAACTTCCTATTCCTCTTGGAGAGCGCAGTTCATGGTTGCATAGCAAAGACCGACGCCATGGGAGCGCAAGCGCTTTGGAAAGAAGGAGAAGCGGTGCGGCCTCGCTTTCCACGCGTTTTTAGACGTGATATGTGAACGGTCCCTTAGGATTCTTAATTCTAAGTTCGTTAAATTTAACATTTTTTTTCAGTGACAGACCTATTCAACTATTAATTTGAATACAGAAGGTTTTTATTAAACCTTGAAATGTGATCTTGTATGTACAACAAGGAAAATTATTGAAATTTGTTAATGTTTTTTAAATAAATCTTATTTGAATTTCAGTTTCATTTTGTTCAAAATATCGTGATACGTATCGTATTGTGAACTCCGTATCGAGATATGTACCGTATCATGACCTGAGCGTATCGTTACACCCCTAGACAATCCAGATTCCACCAAAGCATTTTTATCTTTATGCACACAATAAAAATCTTTTACATTGTACTCCTATTATTTTTAATATTTGGCATGTTTGTGTGCTGCTGCACATCCCTGTGTGTGTAACAAGCAGACTGTACACGCGTTGTGTACCCACCTATTGGCACATATTACTAACACGCTCTTTAAATAATATTGCGGCACTGACTTTAGACTTTAGACTTTTTTATAGAAAACTCAGCACATGAGCACAGTCTGTGTACATTTTTAATAGGCACCAAACTACTGAATGTACTTTAAGGATGTTATTTAATCCTTTCACTATAAGATTTCATAGGAGGGTGTTTATTTTACTGTAACTCAATCTTCTCAATTTTCCAGGAGGGAAAGAAGCAGCACTATGAACTTGGTCAGTTTTTAAAGAAACGCTACAGCGGATTCCTGAGTAAGAACTATAACCGGAAAGAGGTCACTCTCTCTTTAAATTTGTTTAAACATATTCAATAAATGGATACACAAAGTTGTCAGACCTGCATTTTTAAATGGCATATGCCATCTTTGTGTTGCAGATATACATCAGAAGCGTAGATCTTGACCGGACATTGATGAGTGCAGAAGCTAACCTGGCTGGCATGTTCCCACCTAACAGTTCTGAGGAGTTTATTCCTGGTTTGAAATGGCAGCCGATACCTGTTCACACTGTCCCAGAGGATAAAGATTTGGTAAGACATCACACTGAAGCTCTGTTCCCACTTTTTTCTCTCCACAATATTGCAGCACACTGAAACTTGGCCCTGGCCTCTCTTTAGTGTCGAGTTCATATTTGCACAGCAGCATCAGTAAATATCTCTAGATATATGAAATCTGTTTCCATGACCATTTTCTTTCCAGCTGCTCCATTTCCCGCTAAGAAACTGTCCACGTTACATACAGCTCATGAACGAGACTAAAAATTCAGACACTTTTCATAAAATGACTGTCACTTACAAGGTGAGTTCACTTTGCTTGTATGTTCACTGTCTTGTAATGTAAATGTGCAATGAAAAACGATGGTTACTACAATCATGGTTATGTAATTGTGTTTTTGTGCAGGCATTTATAGAAATGGTGAGAAAAAAAACAGGAAAGAAGACAGTCTCTGTTGATTCTGTTTGGACTATCTATGACACGTTGTTCTGTGAGGTGAGTTTCACCTGGCGTTCATGTGCACATTATTCATAACTTCATCTAGCATTAAGAGACTCTGCCAGTCAATCTTGCCTGCTAAGTATTTGAATGATATATTAAAGACAGTGTGTGTGCGCAACTAATGTCGTTTATCAACCTCATTACAGAGGTCAACATTAGATTTCTGAAAGTAAAAATCTGAATTTTCTCCATAGGAAAATACAATAACTTTATAAAGCTTCAAAGACTATGGAAGCTTGTTTCCACCGCTGAAAAAAAAAAAAAATTTTTATCATCTCGCAATTCTCGAACTTTTTCTCAGAATTGCGTAATATAAAATTGCAATTGAGACATAGTCAGAATTGTGTGATATAAAGTCGGAATTGCGAGATATAAAGTCGGAATTGCGAGATACAAAGTCGGAATTGCGAGATATAAAGTCGGAATTGCGAGTTACAAAGTCGGAATTGCGAGATACAAAGTCGGAATTGCGAGATATAAAGTTGGAATTGCGAGTTACAAGGTTGAAATTGCGAGATACGAAGTCGGAATTGCGAGATACAAAGTCGGAATTGCGAGATATAAAGTAGGAATTGCGAAATACAAAGTCGGAAATTGCGAGATACAAAGTCGGAATTGCGAGATACAAGTCGGAATGCGAGATATAAAGTAGAACGAAATACAAAGTCGGAAATTGCGAGATTGCGAGATACAAAGTCGGAATTGCGAGATACAAAGTCGGAATTGCGAGTTACAAGGTTGAAATTGCGAGATACGAAGTCGGAATTGCGAGATACAAAGTCGGAATTGCGAGATATAAAGTAGGAATTGCGAAATACAAAGTCGGAAATTGCGAGATACAAAGTCGGAATTGCGAGATACAAAGTCGGAATTGCGAGATATAAAGTAGGAATTGCGAAATACAAAGTTGGAATTGCGAGATACAAAGTCGGAATTGCGAGATACAAAGTCGGAATTGCGAGATACAAAGTCGGAATTGCGAGATATAAAGTTGGAATTGTGAGTTTTCTGACTTTATAACATGCAATTGCAAGGTTGTATAAAAAAGTCAGAATTGTAAGATAAAAAGTCGCATTTGCCTCTCTTTTTTTTAATTTAGTGGCAGAAACAACCACATTATTTAATTTTTTCTCTAATCACGTTTAACAATGGAATTCCTGGTGAAAATCTACATTAACCATGATTCTTCAAAGAAATCTCTACCAACCAGAGAATCGTGACAACGAAATCACACCAAAAGAACTCTTTAGTGCCCACCCATCCCCATGAAACACCTTCCCTGCATCCCAGTGTACATACTATCCACCCTATCCGCCCTAAATAGTATTGAATATTATTAATGTCTCATACTATTTAGGATGGATAGTATGCATATCTTGACTCAAGTTTCGTGATGTTGAGTTCTCTTTACACTTTACATAATTTTATTGCAGACTGATCTATAGATGCTCAGACAAACACCATGAATTGTGTCAGATCAGTTCTGTTACTCTCCTTCCCCAGTCAAAGCATGGGAAGGTGCTACCAGACTGGGTGACTACAGATGTGAATGAAACGCTGAAGGTGCTGAATGACTTTTCTTACCAGATTATGTTTGGAGTCTATGAGAGAAAGGAGAAGAGCAGACTTCAGGGAGGTGAGAGCTCATGCCTGGTCAGAGCATCATATTTTTTATCAATCAATGTTGAACAGATGGAGAAGCGGTGTGTAATTATAATGAAGGGACACATCAATGTAAAGAAATGTGCAATACCTTTCTTACGCTCTCATTCGCAGGCCTGCTGTTAGATCAGATCATTAAGAATATCTCATCTGCAGCAGCTTCACATAATGAACAAAAAACGAAGATGATAGTATACTCAGCTGTAAGTCACGTGTCGTGCTAAAACAGAAATGTGCTCTGTTGAGAGAAAGAAGTTCATGTAATGTTTTCTCATGTTTCCTTACTAGCAAGACGTAACAATTGTAGCTCTGCAGGAAGCCCTGGATGTCTTTAGTGGCCTGCAGCCACCGTATGCCTCGTGTCATCTGATTGAGCTTCACCAGGAAGAGAACGGGTAACATAATGTCCGCGTTTTTCTAAACTTACGTTTCTTTAGACAACCAAAATATTCCATTGCTTGTCTCTTTCAGGATGTTTTCAGTGGAGATGTTTTATCGCAATGACAGCGCCGTTGAGCCGTACGCTGTGTCTTTACCTAACTGTTCCCAGCGCTGCCCCCTACAGGACTTTGTGGCTCTCACACGTGACGTCATACCTCAAGACTGGAATAAAGAGTGTGAGATAAAGAAAGAAGCCACAGACACTAGTAAAGGTAAACACAATCATGTACATTAATATTATGTGTTTTATGTACACATAAACAGTTATTTATAAATATTTTAACTGCAGTTTGTAGTTCCATGCAACAAAAATTTACATAAATTAGGCAACCACTATATTGCTAATATATATATATATATATATATGTATATTTTCGATACGTTTTACATTTTTAAATATTTCTATAAAAATTAAAAGTGCATGCATTTACCCATAAATGTATTTAAGACTGTAAATGTAAATGCTTTTGTAGGTTTAAACAAAATATTTTTAAGTTGAAAAATATGTTTCCATAATGCCGTTTACAATATTTTTAGTAGGGATGCACCGATACCACTTTTTTCAGTCTGATACTTTTACTTTTAGTACTACTGAGAACCGATACCTGTAATTTCATTGAATTTTTAATTTTTAAAAATATTGGGCAGAGAAACCAAAAGAATGTGAATCAAATTAGTTGGCTTAGCAAATAGATATTTGTGATTTTTTTAAGTGAACATAAACAGAGAGGGATGCCGCTGTGAAAATATCCGCAGATGATTTAAAGGCATAGTTTGTGTACTCTACAAAGTTAGACTAAATGTCACACGCATCAACTACAAAACATGCTGCTGTCCAGATTTTGCATGATGTAAACAAGCTTTTCAGAAAACTTTTGCACTTTGGCAAGAGAAACTCTGGCACTTGAGATAATGGGGTGTTTATCTGCACTTTATTCAGAAATTACAACAGGTGACAGAACATTGAACAACTTGCTAATTATTTGTGTAACTGATAATCATTCTCTTCTAGATGCTGTGAAGTGCATCACGTCCATCCGGCACATCTTTATGTCAACACTTGATGACTGTCTGAAAGGGAAGGACATCCACTTTAGTGTTTCTGCACACCCACTTTATTAAGAGTATGGGAGTACAAAAAAATACCTTCTCTAAAGAAGTGTCATTGTAATTTAGTTTAAAATTTTCTCTGTGATATATTCCTATTTTTAGAAAGTATTGTTTTATTTTCCATTACCCCAGAAATGTATTTACACAAAAAGGGAAGATTGCGACACTGTAAACAATGTAATTCTGCATAATGCTCAGTTTTTACTCAAACATACTTTCACACACACACACACACACACACACACACACACTCACTCACACACACAATGATTTTTATACCGTACAAACTGTACGGTGTAAAACCTACCCATCACAGAAAACATTCTGCATTTTTACATTTTTAATAAAACATTGTTTAGTATGTTTTAAAGCTATTTTAAATATGAGGACTCATGAAATGAGTCAATCATTATTTGTTCATTCAGATTGTCCCCATTGTAAAACCGAATGTTTAAAAATGTAGGAAATTCATCATTTGATAGAAAACACTTATTTAAAAATAAAAAAGACAATAATTAGCACTTTAACCAGCAGGTGGCGGCAAAGTAGCATTTATTTGACCATATATCAGCCATTTCCTCTAATCATTTTTCACTTTGTTTTTGACTAAATATTAAACATTATAAAATAACTAGGTTTAAAAATACATTTTTCAATGTGAAGTATGAAATACTCACAAAATCTGATGAAAAACAATAACTTTTCTTGTGAATGAATGACAGAAAGCGAGCGCCGCTCTCTCTTTATAATCACAGCAGCTGTCAGTCAGTGCAGCACAAGATCAATGATTTCAGCACACTTGTGAAAACACACATTGTTCAATTAATCTAACTGAAGTGCACAATAAATATTTAATTTTTGAAGCTTTTTTACAAAAAAGTGTGAAAACTGATGGTGGAATTGAATTTAGTCGAGGAGGAACACTGAGGAACATCTTTATTTATTTTTTATGTCATCTTACGTTTGAATAACTAAATTAATGCTGTGCCTGACTATTTAAGTGACTATATTCTGATTAAACTAAGTATGACACTACTGATGCTCAACACACCAGCACATGACTCTCACCGGAAGTTTTCCAGCTGGCTTATATTATTGCAGAAGTTCTAAAGAACGCTCCGTGCATATAGTCCATACCCATGTCATTATACACATTTGTGTCCTCATAAATAATGAAAATCCCCGGTCTCCACGGTTACAGATCACTGCTGGAATATGCAATTATTTCCTAATTAGTTTCATATCTGTATTTTCTCTCAAGGGTTTTATTTGTTTTGATAAACAGAGAATCACAGCTGCAGATATAAATCATCAATGAACTAATTTCTAGAAATCAGTTAAATCAAGTATTATTCAATTTCTTGACAGAACATCTGCAGAGATCGACAGATTGTCATGTGTGTGTATAAAGTGTCATGTGTGATAATGTGTGTGTGAACATCAGCTCTAACAGAGTTTGACAGTTTCATTATTAGTGAAGAAATTAAACTGAAAGCCTGCAGATATTAGATATTAATATGAAGACTCATGTTTATTCCTCTCAACACACACTATATTTCATATTTCTGAACTCTAAATGTCAAAGATACAGTCTGAAATGACACAACATAAAACATCCACACGTTTATTCTGAAAGAACATGTTCATAATAAATAACTTAAATAGAGTCATATTGCAGCAAACAGTGTAAATAAATACATGTTTTTGTCATCGCATGACACACGGGTTGATGGACATTAATAAGCATCTGATTATAGAGGAACACAAAGAATTATTTAAATTATTTCAGTATTTTGTGCTCAACTGTATCATACAGACAGTGAAAATGTTCTTCTACACGACGCTCTCAAATCTGCATCGGTTCATATTCAAATGCGCTGTGCAGGAAACATGCCGTTCTGTCATTAATTATGCAAAAAGTCATAAATAAATAAATACATTTCTAAAATGAAAATAATACAAATAAAGCACTTGTTAACCTGCATGTCATTAACTGTGAACATGTGAATACAAAATAAAAAATTATTGGAATACAAAAAATTCAAAGTGATGACATGAAATCCAAATTATGATATAAAAGGTCATCATTATGAGAGAAAAAGTCAGAGTTATGACTTAAAAAGACTGTAACTATGACAGTCGAAACTGATTTATAAATGACTTTATCTCAATTTCGACTTTTTATTCTCATATTGATTTAGTATATCATGATTTTTTTATTTTTTATAATTTTCAGAATTTTGGCTTTATCTCATAATTTTGACTTTTTATGTCATATGACAACGGTAGTTCCATAATTGGAACTTTATCTCATAATATTGACTTATGTTTTATTTATATCTTTTTATCTCATAATTATGAATAGGTATGTCTTATGTCATAATCTCAACTTTTTCTCAATTTCAACTTATCTTAATTATGAATTTTATAACTTGGTATGTCCATAATTATGACTTAACTGCATAATTTTGGCTCAATTTATTATGTCAAAATTTGACTTTTTAATGTCATAATTATGAATTATTATGACTTATGTCATAATTTCGACTTTATCTCAATTCCGACTTAGTATATCTTAATTATGACTTTTTATGTCATAAGTATGACTTTTCTCCCTCATAATTATAACTTAGTATGTCATAATTATGGCTTAGTGTCATAATTTCACTTCATCTCAATTTCAACTTATCTTAATTATGACTTTTTTCCTCATAATTATAACTTAGTACGTCATAATTATGGCTTAGTGTCATAATATCGACTTTATCTCATAATTATGAATAAGCATGTTTTATGTCATAATTTTGACTTTATCTCAATTTCAACATCTTAATTATGACATTTTTCCTCATTATTTCAACTTTTTATGTCATAATTATGACTTAGTATGTCATAATCTTGACTATCTCATAATATCGACTTGTATGTCATAAGTATGACTTTTTATCTCATAATTGACAGTGTGTCTTAATTATGACTTTTTTTCTCTTAGTATGTCATAATTTCAACATCATATGTGTTGGAAATGTTCTTCCACAGAGATCAGCTCGAGCGTGTGATCTGAAGGTTTGCGCGCGTCACCTGCGAGCGGTTCTCAGAGAGCTGCCGTGCACGTCACAGATGTCGAACCACTGCTCGTCCACGTTCCTGCGGGGCAGCAGGCCGTTCAGCGGCAGCGACGCCCTCCGTCTGCGATCTCTGCCGCTCACCACGCGCCAGTACCACGCGCCCTTCAGCAGGAACACCGTGTTGTGCGTGTACGAGAAGTACGCCGCGTCCAGGTTACCGACGGGGTGATTTCCGGGGACAACGGCGGGAAACACCTCAGAGATGTTTTGTGGGGAAGAGGAAGCCAAGCGGTTCACGCGCACATCAAACCTGAACACCTGGAAGTCAATATTACGCAATTACTATTGCTGATATAGTAATAATGGTGCTGTACTGGACTGACCAATCATCTTGTGTTGTCTTGTGTTGTTACCTGTGAGCCTTTAAAAAAGTAGATATGGGCGTCTCTCCTGTCGTAGTATGCAGTGTCCACTGGTCCAGACACTCCGGGAAAGCCTTCAGAGATCAGACGAGGATACGAGCGGCCGTCTGCGTCCTCAGAGAACACCTGATCATTCTCACTGTCATAACGCCAGTACTGCACACCTGCAACAACAAGAGATCCATGCAGATATCTGTGCGCAACCCCTCCTGTTCGAACCGCCCGCTCTAAGCGGGACTCGAACCCGGGTCCCCTACATATGCAAAATGCAAAATACAAATATTACAAAAGTACACCGTTTACTGCTCACACATGAGAGTTGGATTTTAGAAACAGAGATGCAAATGAGCTTGTGCTATGTACAATGCATCTTTTTTTTTCTAAGATTATGTTTTAATTAAAAGGAAATAAATACCTTTAAAGAAGTACACAGCGTCTGTTTTGCGGTTCCACACGTGAACGTAAGCGTCCACACCGCTGGAGGGCAGCCCGTGCCACCCCACCTGCACCGCCACCGGATCCCCGTAACGTGTTCTGTTGTTGCGGTTCTCGTACAGCCAGTACCAGCCGTCCCGCATGAAGTAGGTGTTAAAACGCACCACGACCTCACCGTACGGCGTCTGCTCCTTCCTGATCCAATCAAACACCGTACTGAAGCGACCTTTGCACACACCTGAGAGAATGTGTTAAAGTGATATTTCCATTTATGCTGGAAGAAAACTCGATTTCTCATGACATCCACCTCCTGATGAAATTTACAGTTATTGAACCAAACTGAAGTGACTGAATAATGACACTGTAGTTTTCTGTATATATTGTAAAAATTGCTACAGAAATAAAGCTGACTTGACAAATTCATCCCAGTGATCTCAGGTCAAGTATGACCGCAGCAGACGCAGCTCTCACCGTACAGGCTCTGAATGGACTTTCTGTCCATCCAGTCGATCTCGAAACCTCCGTCCTGAGGAAGGTAACTGGGCTGCATGATGGAGCCGGGCCGGTAGATGTGAGGAAGCCCTAAAACATGACCGATCTCATGAACCGCAACCTGAAGGAAACACATGACACATCACAGTCAGAGATTCAGATGCACAAGCGTCTGCTTCAGGGAATACAAAAAGGTGTTATGACAAAAAAGCTACTTTTACATTGGACAAAACAAAAGGTTTTCAGCATTCGAAACATCCTAATCCTCAAAAATGTCTCTTGCGGCATCTCTTCTCTGATGATGAGGGCGGGGCAACCTGTCACTCACATGTGATCCACCAATAGCAAACCACAACCATCCAATCAATTCCCCACAGACAAAATTAAGCCCCGCCCTACATTTGTTCTTGTTTGAAAAGCGTTTTGCTCGGATATACGGCACTATAGGGAATTTAAGACTAGTGTGACTTTTGTTTCATGCCCACTTTAACTGTAAGTGAACCTAGTCTGGTTTCTCTGAGCTCTAAAATTAACACTCGCTAAACGCGAGTAAAAGTTGACATTGGTGAATATATAATCACCAGTTGGTCGGTAACATTTTTATGAATTGTAACAATGCAATATTGTGAGAGCATGGACGTGAACGATGCTCAAGACAGTTGACGGGCCAGTGCTGCATCGTCACGAAAGTTTAAGCCTCGCCAATTTAAATATTTAAGCGCAAAAAAATCAATGGACTATATGCACGGAGCGTTCTTTAGAACTTCCGCAATAATATAAGCCAGCTGGAAAACTTCCGGTGAGAGTCATGTGCTGGTGTGTTGAGCATCAGTAGTGTCATACTTAGTTTATAATCAGAATATAGTCACTTAAATAGTCAGGCATAGCATTAATTTAGTTATTCAAACGTAAGACGACATAAAAAAAATAAATAAAGACGTTCCTCAGTGTTCCTCCTCGACTAAATTCAATTCCACCATCAGTTTTCACACTTTTATGTGAAAAAAAGCTTCAAAAATTAAATATTAATTGTGCACTTTAGTTAGATTAATTGAATAAAATGTGTGTTTTCACAAGTGTGCTGAAATCATTGACTGACAGCTGCTGTGATTATAAAGAGAGAGCGGCGCTCGCTTTCTGTCATTCATTCACAAGAAAAGTTATTGTTTTTCATCAGATTTTGTGAGTATTTCATACTTCACATTGACAAAATGTATTTTTAAACCTAGTTATTTTATAATGTTTAATATTTAGTCAAAAACGAAGTGAAAAACGATTAGAGGAAATGGCTGATACATGCGCAAATAAATGCTATTTTGCCGCCACCTGCTGGTTAAAGTGCTAATTATTGTCTTTTTTATTTTTAAATAAGTGTTTTCTATCAAATGTTGAATTTCCTACATTTTAAAACGTTCGGTTTTACAATGGGGACAATCTCAGAAGGATGAACAAGTAATGTTTGTGGTCGTCACATTAACAATAACATTTGAAGTACTGGAAAATAATGTGTGTGGTGTCTAATTACAGATAACAGCGTTTTTAAACGGTCCCAATAGCTTCGTCTTTATTGCAATCAATAAAACTGGTTTATTGGCAAATTAGGTAAATGTGATAACTGCATTAAAATATGAATACAACATTAAAAAGTCAACCATGATGGTTTTGTGTCGATGTACAGCGACTACAGAATGAACAGCTAACAGTTCACCGGAAACGCCCGAGCTGGCTTAACCACAACCAGGAAGTAACCTGTATAGTCCATTCGGTTCCCAAAAATCCACATTTCACAGAACGTGCAATGCTGAATTGAGCTCTTTTTCATGTCTTCTTGCGCTTGAACAGACATATTCAATCAAAATGATGTCAAGAATGCCTATCTTGCAAGCCAGTTATGTCCAGTTGAGAAAGAAAACGCATGTGTATCAGTATATTGGATCAGTGCATTAACTCTTAAAGTGACAGCAGCCTAATAAACCTGCTGATCTTTTTTTGTTTTTAATGTTAATCAAACTACAAAAGGAAAAAGAAAAAAACACTCACTGCTCTAGACTGAATAACTTTTGTAACTTTAGGATTAAGGATTAATCCATGGTAAAAAAAATATTCATGGCCGGTAAATTTTCTTAAGTCAGTGGCCATTTGCATTTTAGGCTCTGCTTTTGTAGTTTAGTGCACGGTCTCGCATTACCTTCAGAAGACTGATCCCATTGCCCATGTTTGGGACAGTGAAATGTTCATCGTCATCGAAATGAATGTCTCCGAGGAACCACGCGTGAGCAAACTCTCGGCCCGCGCCGTCAAACCGCTGAGAGCAGCCCAGATGTCGGCCTGTAGGGGGCAGGAGAGAATCCAAATGAGAATCAACACATTTTTTTGTTACCTATAAATGAACCTGCAGAAGTTCTTAACAGTCTTCAGAACCGACCTGTCCCAAAGCCCAGTCTGATGTCAATGTCTTCCAGAGGAGAGTGAACGTCCTCCACAAACTGCAGCGGAGACACTTCACTCCACATGCGGAAGGCCAGTCTGAAGATATACTTCTGCTCATCGATGGACAGCTGACTGCTGTAACCTTCCCCCATCAGACGCCACTTCAGAAGGCTCTTCGAGAAGGCCATGTGTCCCGTCCACTCGCTGGCGTCTCTTTTCCTTCTGCTCTTCAGAAGCACTGCCAGGTGGCGCTTCTTCCGCTCGTGAGGTTGAGTATTATCGGATATCTGAGTTTCAGTGGCATTCACAGCATCAGTGTGATTGTGTGTTGAGGTGCTGTTGGACTGTTCGGTAGAATCCAGTTCCTCATCCTGGTCCGGGACGCCACATCTGGGTTTATTCATGGCAGCTTTGGTGGCGTCGTCAAACACACCCGTGACGGGAAGACCAGACACCCGCTGGAAGTCCTTCAGCGCCGTGATGAACTGGAGATCAGCGCTGCTGGACCTGGATGTGGATCCGCCCTCCTGCAGGTCCAGAGCGAGACTGACGTCCATCTCACCCGAAGCTTCTGCTGAGATCTGAGGCTCATCGCCGTCTCCTGCTTTAATGAACCCGTACTTCGACAGAAACCGCTGAAATAATACAGAAAGAGATCAATATGTTTGTCAATAAATACATCACTTACTCAATCAACTACAGACAGATAGATAGATAGATAGATAGATAGATAGATAGAACTAAATAGATCATGATTCGAACGAAAGAACAAACAAGCTATAGAACAACGATAGATAATGAATGAACGATAGTTAGAACTAGCGAACAAACGATAGATAGAATGAACGAATGATACTGAACAAATTATAGATAGATAGAACAAACTAAAGATAGATAGAATGAACGAATGATAAAATGAACGAATGAACAAAAGAACGAACAAACTAACAAACGATAGAGAATGAACGAACGATAGATAGTGAATGAAGGAGCAAACAAATGATAGATAGAATGAACAACGATACTGAATGAATGATAGAACAAACGAATGATTGAACGAACAAACTATATACAAACGAACGATAGATAGATAAATAGATAGAATGAGTGAACGAATGAACAAACAAACGATATATAGAGCAAACGAATGATAGTATGAATGATAGAGAATGAACGAACAATAGATAGATAGATAGATCAAACTAAAGATAGATAGATGGAACGAATGATAGATAGAATGAACGAATGAACAAAAGAATGAACAAAATATATAACGAATGATAGAGAATGAACGAACGATAGATAGTTAGAATGAGCAAGTGAATGAACGAACAAAAAATGATAGATAGAATGAACGAACGATACTGACGAATGATTGAACAAACGAACGATTGAACAAACAAACTATAACAAACGAACGATAGATAGATAGAAGATAGATAGAATGAGTGAACGAATGAACAAACAAACGATATATAGAACAAACGAACGATAGTATGAACGATTGAGAACGAACAAACAATAGAGATAGAACAAACTAAAGATAGATGGAACGAATGATAGATAGAATGAACGAATGAACAAAAGAACGAACAAACTATATAACGAATGATAGAGAATGAACGAACGATAGATAGTTAGAATGAGCAAGTGAATGAACAAACAAAAATAGAGATAGAATGAACGAACGATAGAACGAACGATACTGAACGAATGATTGAACAAATGAACGATTGAACAAACAAACTATATAACAAACGAACGATAGATAGATAAATAGATAGAATGAGTGAACAAATGAACAAACAAACGATATATAGAACAAACGAACGATAGTATGAACAATTGAGAACGAACAAACAATAGATAAAACAAAAAGATAGATGGAACGAATGATAGAATGAACGAATGAACAAAAGAACGAACAAACTATATAACGAATGATAGAGAATGAACGAACGATAGATAGATAGTTAGAATGTGATGAACGAACAAAATGATAGATAGAATGAACGAACGTTAGAACGAACGATACTGAACGAATGATTGAACAAATGAACGATTGAACAACAAACTATATAACAAACGAACGATAGATAGATAAATAGATAGAATGAGTGAACAAATGAAAAAAACGATATATAGAACAAACGAACGATAGTATGAACAATTGAGAACTAACAAACAATAGATAGAGAACGAACAAAATTATAGAATGAACGAATAATAGAACAAACAAACTAATGAGAATGAACAAACTATAGAACTAACGATAGAGAATGAACGAACGATAGATCGTTACGATAGATAGAATGAACAAACGATAGAACGAACTAACAATAGATAGACAGAATTAACGAATGATAGAACAAATGAACGATGAATGATAGAACGAACAAACTATAGAACAAATGATAGAGAATGAACGAACAATAGATAGATAGAACAAACGAACAAACAAACAAACAAACAATTAATATATAATGAACGATAGATAGATAGATAGAATAAGCGAACAAGTGAACGAACAAACAAACAATAGATAGAAAGAATGAAAGAATGAACAATAGAGAAGGAACAAATGACGGATAGATGGATAGATGGATGGATGGATGGATGAACCTCTGCAGTGTCAGTGTCAGTGATGAGTTCAGCCTGATGGATGTCGTTCATGACATCTGAATGATCTCTGCTGTGGAAGATTTTCTCTGCACTGATGAAGATGAAGGTCTGGAGGATGAAGATCAGCCGGATCTCACCAGCATCGTTAAAGTTCCGCTGCGCGTGTGTCCGGCACTGAGACTAATGAGCGCGCTTGAACTGGACACGCTTTATACTGTCGCGCGCGGAGTGGGCGTGTCTCTAAACTACCTCACGCGCTCGCGCCTCAGTGTGAAACAGCAGCGGATTATTTCACCGACACGCGACTCACACCTGAGCGCGCGCGTCACTCACCTGCGCTCATTTATAACACTCGTGTGCGTTACTTAAATAGTAAAACACTTCATTATATTACATTTTAAACATAAATAAACGCTTTAAAATATAATTATATAATTTAAATAAAATAATTATACATGCTATGTTTAAGCTATTTATAATTCTGCCATCAACATTGAGGACAATATGCACTTTAATATAATTATATTATTTAAAGAAAATTAAAATAATTATACATGTAAATTTCTGCCCGTCAACATTAAGAATATATGTAAAATAAATAATTAAATAATAATAAATGTAACCTTTTTAATTTATTTAAACATTATTTGAGAATATACACAATTGATTTTGATACTGCACTGTATAAAGCATCTAAAGTAATGCACATAAAAAAGTACTTTATTTTTTAGAACACAAAAAAAATATCACACTGAAACTTGCATTCAACATAAAACACATCAAGATCAGGAGATTCAGTGTAAATCACAAAATAAATGATTATTTTGATGCATGAAACATACAGCCACAAACATGATCTTCCTACGGATACAGACATCTGTATATAAGAGATATTAAAAGTTCATTTAAATCATTATTTATATCTAAAATCTAGATATAATGGCTCGGCTCTGGCTGCCCTGAAGGACGGAGGGTCAGGGGTCAGGGGTCAGGGCCCGTGTGATGGCAGTGGCGAGGTGTTTGGCCGTGGGTTTCTCAGCGCAGCATGTGACCGTCAGTCCGTGAGACCGCAGCGCGTCTGTCGTCGTGGGTCCAATCGCTGCAAACTGAAGAACACAGTTCTGATATATTCTCTGTAATCCTGAGTGTATGTGTGTGTGTGTGTGTGTGTGTGTGTGTGTCGCACCTTTATCTGCTCCAGCTGAGATCCTGAGAGTCTCTTCACCAAGTCCAAACAGAACGTCACTCCTGACGGGCTGAAGAACGCAACACTAGCAGGGATGCCCTGAACACACACACACACACACACACACACACACACACACACACACACGAGTAAGAACACTGTCATGAGGAAAAGACTGATATCTGTCTCTCATGACACCTGTGCTCATTTTTTCAATGATCTGCATTTTTTACATCATAAAACACTTCATTATATTACATTATTAAATATATACATAAATAATAAGCATTGATTATATTATATAAAAAAGTTAAAATACTTGTAATTAAATATGCATAATATGCATAATTATAAATGCATTGATTTCACATTATTTAAATAAATTATTATAAATGTAATAAAAATATAATATTTTAATTGATTCAGGACATTGGCAATTATATTTTAATTGATTCAGGACACTGGAATAAAATTACATTATTTAAATAAAAATTAAAATAATTATAAATTCAATTTAATATTTTTAATTGATCAGGGCATGGAATAAAATTACATTATTTAAATAAATTAAATAATTATAAATCTAATTAAAATATAATATTTTAATTGATTTAGGACACTGGAATAAAATTACATTATTTAAATAAAATTAAAATAATTATAAATTCAATTAAAAATATAATATTTTAATTGATTCAGGGCACTGGAATAAAATTACATTATTTAAATAAAATTAACATAATTATAATACAATTAAAATATTTTAATTGATTCAGGACTGGAATAAAATTACATTATTAATAAAATAATTAATAATTATAAATTCAATTAAAAAAATAAATATTTTAATTGATTCAGGCACTGGAATAAAATTACATATTTAAATAAAAAATAATTATAAATACAATTAAAATATTTTAATTGATTCAGGACACTGGAATAAAATTACATTATTTAAATTAAATTAAAATAATTATAAATACAATTAAAAATATTTTAATTGATTCAGGACACTGGAATAAAATTACATTATTTAAATAAAATTAACAATTATAAATGTAATTAAAAATATAATATTTTAATTGATTCAGGACACTGGAATAAAATTACATTATTTAAATTAAATTAAAATAATTATAAATACAATTAAACATATTTTAATTGATTCAGGACGAATAAAATTAACAATTATAAATGTAATTAAAAATATAATATTTTAATTGATTCGGGACACTGGAATAAAATTACATTATTTAAATAAAATTAAAATAATTATAAATGTAATTAAAAATATAATATTTTAGTTGAATCGGGACACTGGAATAAAATTAAATATGATTAAAATAATAATAAATGTAATTAAAAATATAATATTTTAATTGAATCGGGACACTGGAATAAAATTAAATAAAATTAAAATAATTATAAATGTATTTAAAAAAGTAACATTTTAAAGTTATTTATACTTCTGCCCATCAACATTGAGAATATACACTTCAATATAATTATATTTAAATAATTATAAATGCAATTAAATATTTTAAAGGTAAAATGTTATTGAAATCTCTGCCCATCAACACTGAGAATACACTGGAATATAATATCTCTGCCAAACACCTGCTGAGTGAAATAATCCGTGATGTTCTTCTGCAGATCAGGATGTTCAGATGTTTGATAGACAGTCAGAGTCTCCAGAGGAACGCCTGACAGAGAAACAGAGAGATGAATACACTCTTTTCCACACACATTCACCTAAAGCTGTTAAATGTGCAAAATACTCCATAATCATAACAAACACATCAAGAAACATCAAATGCAAACAGAAAGCTTCCGTTTCTTTATGTAAAATATAATTAAATTTTTCCTCTTTGGGGTGACCATGACAAAATGCATAAGAAAACCAATGACATCTATGAAACATTTTGCATTTTGTCACGTCTGTAAATGTTTTTAAGTGTTTGAATAAATCATCTCACGGTTCTTTCTCAGCGCGGTGGGCAGAACTTCACGTTTGATGGAGCCGCAGGGAAAGAAAAGCGGCAGAATCTCTTGATTCTCTCCTGCGTTTAACAAAACTCAACATTAACAGACACTCACATATACAGCAAACCCTGAGATATCAGTGAGAGGATGTGTGTGAAAGTGTCGTACTCTGAAGGATGAGCAGAGAGAGAGCGAGTCTGCGGTTCCCGTCTCTTCACCCAGCGGACGCAGGCCCAAATCCTCAACTAAACATTTCAACACAACACATCAATTAAAAAGTCACTATATGAAAGCGTAAATCTGATATTGCATTTATGATTCTCATTGCATTATAGTCTGTTTTTAGGTCAACAAGCAAACACAGAGGAAGGTCGTTGACGTCTGTCCGTGATGAAGCACAGCTGGAGCTCAGCGTGTCACAGGTGTGAGCAGATTTACTCAGGTGAGAGAAACAAAAGACCTCCTGCAGGACGCAGGTGTCCGACAAACACACTTCCTTCATTAACAGCCGGGTTTATAAAACACTAATCAGGGACGTGTGAATCCCGGCGACGTGTGATGGGACACCTGCGGATGTGCTGCTCTACGGTAATGTTTGATCATTTCCTGATGTGTGTTCAGCTGAAGCGTTCATACCTAAAGATGCTGTCGCTTTTCCAACCACGTAAACTGACTTTGCATTCCATTTGTCTCTTACTGCCTCCCATTCTGCAGGAGGAAAACATAAGATACGTTACATTATTTAAACAATCCTTCGACAGCATTTAATCTTAGTTAGTGTTAATGTACATTTCTAAGATGACTGACAAGACCATGGTGGAGGATTTGTTGCACAACAAAGCCTGAAGACTGATTTACACATTTTTTATTAAACATGGACCTTTATTTTCATTCAAATGGATTATTTTTGGTATTGTTGGCACGTTTTGTAAACGTAAGCAACTGATTTAGATGCGCAAACTGAGTGCCGGTGTGGTGAGACGTACACGCTCGGCCATCTTCGGATGCGGAGCCGCATGCAAAGTTACAAAATTTGTTATAAAAAAAAAAAATCGGGTAGATTTAGCAATATAGCGGGTGTATGACGTATATAACAATGTTATGATGAATATATAAAACATGTATAATAATATAATGTATAACATTAGCAACACATTATTAGCTGTTTGATAACATAAAGGCTAATCATATTAATTACTGTCATGTGTCTGAAGTTGTAAAAAGCAATAATTTGTGCAGCGTTTATCTCAGTAAGTTGACCGAGTGGATCTCTGAGCTTGTGCGAGTGAGTGGAGGCGGGGCTAATTAGCATATTCATAGCCTCATGTATATTAAATGAGGCAAGGGTGTAGAGTTACATTCAAGCTATTTTAAGCACAAAGAATTTGTTTTCACAGAGAAAAACTTTAAATATGTAATTTTGGTGATCAAAGATTAGTTTTACGGGATACAATTGTTGAGTACAGTTAATGCATTAACTAATTATAAAGTGTTACCAAGATAAATGAAGCATAAATGCAATGCAGGTCCTAAAAAAAAACAATATTTTCTTTAACCCTTGTGCGGTCTTCGTTTGGGAAGTTCACTCAGGGTCTTTGGAGTCTCCAGGCAACAAAATGTAATTTTGTAGCAAAATAATTGTTTTTTAAAAAAAAAAATTTACTTTTACTCCACTTTTGTGCAGTTTTTGGAGGATTTATCATATTTTAAATTTATATAAATAAATAAATAAATTTTTGTTGTAATAAAAAAAACAGTTTTATGTAAAATTCACTTTATAAAAGACCCACATTGCTAACTTTCATTCATGGGGATAACATGGATAATGACATGGTTTAGTGTGAGATTTTGCCCATCTTTTGGAAAATGCAGTTTTAAAAGTAAAAAATGATCACTTTATCCAGCAGATGCTGCAGAGATTGCTGTTTGACTGACTGAAAGACATCTTTTCACAAGTATTTTCACTGGATTCATATCGAAATATTATCAAATCACAATTATGACAATAAAATTACTTTTTGTCAAAGTTTAGCATTTTTTATATAAAAAAGTCATTTTCATATTGTTACTTATTGAGAGCCCGCTTAGGACAAAATTCATCCTCAAAATCAACATTATTGAAAAAATAATTTGGTATTTAGTACTTTATTTTTTTCAGTACAAAAAAAATGCTAAACTTTGACACAAAGTAATTTTTATTGTCATAATTGCGATTCATAATATTAAAGGGTTAGTTCACTCAAAATTAAAATAATGGACGAGAATATTTTTGGTGCGCCAAAAAAACAAAAAACTAGTGATGGCCGATTTCAAAACACTGCTTCAGGAAGATTCAGCGTTATGAATCTTTTGTGTCGAATCATGATTCGGATTGCGTGTCAAACCGCCAAACTGCTGAAATCACGTGACTTTGCTCCGAACCGCTGATTCGACACAAAAGATTCATAACGCTCGTATGAAGCATTGAAACCATCACTAAAAGTCGTTATTTTGTTTTTTTGGCGCCCAAAAATATTCTCGTGGCTTTATATATTAATTTGAACCACTGTACTCACATGAACTGATTTAAATATTTTTAGTACATTAATGGATCTGAGAGAGGAAATGTCATTGCTGGCTATGCAGGCCTCACTGAGCCTTGGGTGTTCTGAAGATAACGAAGGTCTTATGGTGTGAAACGACATGAGGAGAGTAATTAATGACAGAATTTTATTTTGGGTGACTAACCCTTTAATATATGAATCAGCTGAAAATACTTGTGTAAGATGTCTTCAGTCAGTAAACAGCAAATAGTGGAGCTGCAGCATCTACTGGATAAAGTGATCATTTTTTACTTTTAAAACTGCATTTTCCAAAAGATGGCAAAAATCTCACACTAAACCATGTCAAAATCCATGTCCCCATGAATGAAAGTTACAAATGTGGGTCTTTTAAAAGTGAATTTTACATAAAAAGCTGTTTTTGTATAAAAACCTACTCAAAAAAATATTTTATTATTTTATTTATTTAAATTAAAAAATATGATAAATCTTCCAAAACTGCAAATATGAGTAAAAACATTAATAACAGAGTAAAATTACATTGTTTTCAAAAAAAATTTTGTTACAAAATTACATTTTTGATTTTTTTTTGACACTAACATAAAACAGATTTACTCCAATTTTTTTTTAATTTGTAGATCTAGAAAGTGTAAAACTGTACAGTTTCATGCCAGTGGACAAAGAGAACATTTTTTTTACAGTAACATTTACATTCATGCATGTGGCAAATGCTTTATCCAAAGCGACTTACGCTGCATTCAAGATATACGTTTTATTTTTTAATTCATGCATTCTCTGTGAATTGAACCCATGACCAAAAATAATGCATCAGAAATACCGCCTTAATGCTTGAGAATTATATAACTGAAGCGATATACCACCCCTCTTTTATATTTCTACACTAATAACTTCATAACTTGTATTGTAGTTGTTCAGTAGTATAATTCAGACACTTACACAAAGGAAGAATTATAAATTATTAATTAATACACTATAATCATGTGATCCAGACTCACTGTGTTTGTGAGAGTCTAAGCAGATCTTCACCGCCTCCACGGCTCTGGGACTGGTGAAGATCAGACCTCCAAACCTCTCGGGCTGAAAGAGCTGGTGTTTCACAAACACAATCATTTAATAAAACTACAGCAGCATAATTCAACATTATTCAACAGATCTCCAGACTCACCCTCTCTGAAAGATCATCTAGAGACACAAATCTGAAAGACAGAACCGGGATCAGAGCAGCTGTGTGTCCACATGAGGCCAGTTCCTGAAATAAAAGCCAACATTACTAATGTGATGATGATTATTATTATTAATTATTAGACATAATGTGCTGTTACCTTAATATAAGGGTCTGCTTCATTTTCACTGTCTCTTGGCTCTTTCAGAAGAAGCACTTTCATTGTTGCAAAACCACTTAAACAATGTTTCCAGTGTTAATAATGTCTGAAGGAGTTTCTGACCTTTCAGTCAGCATTTCATACAACAACGCCCATCTGCATGCACAAGCTGTCAGACACTGATAACAAACAACAACAGACAAACGTCAGTCTTGATCTTGTGTTTTCAGTGCATTATGAAACTGTCATTGTCATTCACAAACAGCGAACTAATGAAGCTATAATGATTAATGATTAATGAATAATGATTAATGAATGGACTGTAGATTAACATTAGGTGGGAAATACATCATAACATACTTGCAGCCAGTGAGTTTAAGCAGCTGTCCGCATGTTTACGGTCATGTTTAAACTACAGCAGTGAAGCAGGACGCAATAAAACAGAACAGCGCGAGTTTTTCAAAATAAAAGTCTTCCTGAGACCCTTTTCACATTTCCGGGTTTCTCAGAAGCGGAAGTCGTCATAGTTGGGTAAACTTCATTAAATACATGTTTTTGTGTTTCTAAATGCACAAAACAAACAAAAAAAAAATATGTTTTTACTCCACATTTGTGCATTTTTTGGAGAATTTATCATATTTTTTAAATATATAAATAAATTAAAAATATTTTTAAAATAGGTTTTTATTCAAAAACAGCTTTTTATGTAAAATTCACTTTATAAAAGACCCACATTTCTAACTTTCATTCATGGGAATAACATGGATAATTTGACATGGTTTAGTGTGAGATTTTTGCCCATCTTTTGGAAAATGCAGTTTTAAAAGTAAAAATGATCACTTTATCCAGTAGATGGCAGCAGAGCTCCACTATTTGCTGTTTGACTGACTGAAAGACATCTTTTCACAAGTATTTTCAGTTGATTCAGATCTAAATTTTATCAAATCACAATTATGACAATAACAGTGTTTTCAAAATAAAAGTCTTCCTGAGACCCTTTTCACATTTCCGAGTTGTCATCATAGTTAGGTAAACTTTTATAGCGGTGAATGAGATATTTCATTAAATATATGTTTTTGTGTTTCCATTTGCACAAATAGCAAAAGAAAACAGTAGTGTTTTTATAACTTTAAAAAATAGGGGAAAAAATAGAAAGCGATTGATAACGGCAGTCAGAAGAGAGAAAGATGTTAATTTTACCATCACTCCCATCAGCGCTAACTATTTTTTTTTGTGATTTGATGCAACGCTAATACTAAGTATAGTGTTATAAATGTACATACATTTTTTAAAAATGAAAACATAAAAATTTTTGCAGGGTTTACGATATTGATGACCATTAAAACGCGTCATCAGTCTGTGAAAAGGGGCTATGAATAATAATAATAATAATAATAATAATAATAATTTACAAGGGATGGATGGAGTGATAATTTATGTTTTATTTATGTTTTTAATCAATTTTTTGAAGACATTTTATAACGAATTGTTTACATGATGTTTCTGGCATAAATGTTTTTGTTAGATACCATGCATAAATAAGTGATAGATATATATAAAGTATATATATACAAAATTATGAAATTATTTTCATATTTTTTTTCCAAACTTGAATGCATTAGATTCCATGCATAAATAAGTGATAGATACATGTAATATATATTTAAATAAATTCCACTACTTTATTTTATTTTGCAAATATGTGCACACCTGAAAGTCAGTATATATATATATATATATATATATATATATATATATATATAAATATAGGTCTATAATGCAGGAGTTTGTTGGTGTTTGTTGGCTTTCGTTGGGTCAGTGTGAATTGTCCTTTTATAGTCCGCTGACAAGCCGGGATTGCTTCCATTTAGTTTCAGTTGTTTAGCCAAAGACTATAGAATAACAAAAAGGGACTTTAAAGTCTTAAAGGGACTTTGGTTTAGCAGTCTGACAGAAACTGGAAACTGGCCTGGGTGCTCTTTAACCCCTTTCATGGTGTTAGAGGTTAGTACAAAACTTTGATTTGGGGATGTATATATACATTTATTATAAATCTAGTTAAAATGTTAGACAAAAATAACCCTTCACAGTAAGTGATTTTATCATACTAGTTTAATTTAAACATGCATCTAGACTTCCATTAGCTATATATTTTAATTTTATTATTAATTTAATTTTTTCTAGGTCTACAAATATGGTCCATTTCTTTTCTAATGAATATAAAACTTGGAAATCGTTCGTCTTATTAATAAATGCACCCGTCTACAGATCCTGATTGTGATTGGACGGGATCGCTACTCTGACTCCTCCCACTCCCGCATATAATTATGAAGTTCCTCAGGAGTGTTCGTGTCACTCAGCGATCCTCTCAGGTTTCCTTTTGAAAACACCTTCATCACTTCATCTACTGAAGATTTGCACACTTGAGGATGAAGATGAACGATTCACTGCGCGCGTTTGACTTTGAGCGTCAGTTTGATGATCGAGTCGCGCTGGAATGGTTTCAGCAGAACTGGTGAGTCAATTGAGCCGAAATGAATCACTGATTCTTCTCGAATTCTGTTAACCCAGATGTGCATTCATAAAAATTAAGAATATTATCATGCAAAAGCGGGTTAGAATAGAATAGGCTGGCTGATATATATACATATATACATATAATGTGATGTACAATACATAATAGCCTATACTACTCAATATTAAATAATCAAGATGCTTAAAATGTGTATTCAATATATTTATGTCATATATCTAACATGTATTCTACTTTAACCATAATATTTCATATGTATGTTAGTAAAGGCAGTATGTAGTATGCTGGTTTTGCTTTACTGCCTCACTTTAATGAGCAGGAAGTGTCTAAAGTCATCAGAATCACCTTTGACCTTTCATCACAAATGTTACATTAACAAACACTAAAAACACCTGATGATTCTTCTTCATTAATGTGTGTTGAGTTCAGACTACAGGTGATTTAACTCTATACGGATGTGATTGATTGGTGGATGTCGGTGATAAGACCAGGTTCACGTGAAGAGATACGCTCACCTTTGACCTTTCGGCTGATTGTGACATCATCTTTTATTTGCAGGTTCAGATTAGGACAGGGACTTTGCTATGTGTGACAAGGGGTCAGTGAGAAAGTCTAGAGAAATGCTGCGAAAAATGTAAAAATAAAATAAGATTAAAATAAATATGTTTAAAAAGTGAAAATATGATAAGTGTGCATGGAAAAGTGTAGAGAAATGCTTTAAAATGTAAAAAATATAAAAAATAAAATATGATTAAGATAAATAAATAAATAAAAAACTTGAAATATAGTAAGTATCTTTGGAAACGTCTAGAGAAATGCTTCAAAAATTTAAAAATTAAATAAAATAAACAAGTAAAAAAACAGTGGAAATATAATAAGTATCTGTAGAAAAGTCTAGATAAATGCTGTGAAAAATGTAAAAATAAAATAAGAATAAAATAATTATGTTTAAAAAGTGAAAATATAATAAGTGTGCATGGAAAAGTCTAGAGAAATGCTTTAAAAATGTAAAAAAATATATAAACAAATAAAATATGACGATAAATTAAAAAAGTTTAAATATAATAAGTATCTTTGGAAAAGTCTAGAAAAATGCTTTACGAAAATGTAAAAATAAAAGCACATAATAATAATAAATAAAGCAATTAGTTAGTTAGTTATTAATCTAATGAATAGATTAATTTAGAATAAAATTACATAAATAATCAAATATAAATAAATAAAAAATATAGATGCCTAACATTTTCTTGATTGCTAATCAAAATATCCACCTGCAGTGCATAACATCTATATGTGAATCATTGGGTCTAAAAGTGAGGTATAATTGGCCTGAATGTCCTCTGTGTTTTAGGGGAACAGCGTTCGTTCTGTCTGGGACGTATGCGGTGCTTATATATCTTGGACGCAACTTTATGAAGTGCCGGGAGAAGTTGGACCTGCGGACGCCGCTCATGCTCTGGTCACTAACTCTGGCCGTATTCAGGTGAGACTCCTGCAGTCTGAGAAAACACAACCAACCCTCAGAACATGTCAGAATGCACCGGCTCAGATGTTATCTCAGTGTGATCGTATCTGTCTTCTGGAAGCTCAGTTGAGAGTTTTCTTGTTGCACTGTAAAGATCAGCGATGAATGAATCCGCTGTAATCACAGCATCAGTTTAATCTTCACAGTAGTTGATTCTTCCTCATTGCTCTTGTTCTCTCAGTATAATGGGCGCGCTGCGGACGGGCTGGTACATGTTCAATGTGGTGACGACACACGGCTTCCGGCAGTCTGTGTGTGACACTGCCTTCTACAGCGCCCCCGTCAGCAAGTTCTGGGCGTTTGCGTTCGCTCTGAGTAAAGCGCCTGAGCTCGGTAAGACATGCTGTTAATCACATGCTATTAATACTGATTGCTGTGGTTTAAAGTGTAACTCATAACTCATCTCTTCTTGTTCTTCATTGGCCAATCTTTTCTTTAAGCATTATGAATTGTAAATAATCTTTGTTTTATTTACAACTTATAACATTTATAACATTTAACCCCTAAAATATTGTTCAGATTCAAAACAATTATGCACAGAATTTTTGATAAACTGTTTATTGCAATTTTGACTATTTTCATTAATATTTCACCTCCGAATATATGAAATTATATTTAGCATTAGAAAAATAAAGCCTATTAATATTTTTTGAATTGTGACTTTTTACATAACAATTATATGGAAGCTTGTTTTCGCCACTAAATAAAAAAATTAAAAAGGTAATTGAGACTTTTTTTCTTGCAATTCTGACTTTGTATCGTGCAATTCTGAGAAAAGAGTCAGAATTGTGAGATATAAAAAGTCAGAATTACGAGTCCTAAAAAGGCGGAGTTGTAAAGTCAGAATTGCGAGATATAAAAAGTTGCGAGGTATAAAGTTTAAAAGTCAGAAAAAGTCAGAATTGCGAGATATAAAAAGTCAGAATTGCGTCAGAATTGCGAGATATAAAAAGTCAGAATTGCGAGATATAAAAAGTCAGAATTGCGAGGTATAAAGTCAGAATTGTATAAAAGTCAGAATTGCGAGATATAAAAAGTCAGAATTGCGAGTTGTAAAGTCAGAATTGCGAGTTGCGAGATATAAAGTCAGAAAAGTCAGAATTGCGAGTATAAAAAGTATGCGAGGTATAAAGTCGAATTGCGAATTGCGAGATATAAAAAGTCAGAATTGCGAGATATAAAAAGTCAGAATTGCAGAATTGCGAGATATAAAAAGTCAGAATTAGGATATAAAGTCGAATTGCGAGATATAAAGTCAGAATTGCGAATAAAGTCAGAATTGCGAGAAAGTTGCGAGATATAAAAAGTCAGAATTGCGAGTAAAGTCAGAATTGCGAGATATAAAGTCGCGTCAGAATTGCAGTCCGAGATATAAGTCAGAATGCGAGATATAAAAGTCAGAATTGCGAGAGTCGTATAGAATTGCGAGAAGTCAGAAGATATAAAGTTGCGAGCAGAATTGCGAGATATAAAAGTCAGAATTGCGAGAGTCAGAATTCGAGATATAAAGTCGTCAGAATTGCGAGATATAAAGTCAGAATTGCAAGATTGCGAGATATAAAGTCAGAATTGCGAGATAAAAAGTCGGAATTAAGTCGCGAGATATAAAGTCGAATTGAATAAAGTCGGAATTGCGAGATATAAAGTCAGAATTGAGAGATATAAGTCATTGCGAGATATGTCTTGCGGATCGATATAAGTCGGAATTGCGAAATGAGAAGATATAAAGAATTGCAGAGTTGCGAGATATAAGTCAGATATGCAGAATTGCGAGATATACAGCGCCCCCTTCTACAGCGCCCCGTCAGCAAGTTCTGGGCTTTTGCGTTCGCTCTGAGTAAAGCGCCTGAGCTCGGTAAGACATGTTAATCACATGCTATTAATACTGATTGCTGTGTTAAAGTGTAACTCATAACTCATCTCTTCTTGTTCTTCATTGGCCAATCTTTCTTTAAGCATTATGAATTGTAAATAATCTTTGTTTTATTTACAACTTATAACATTTATAACATTTAACCCCTAAAAATTGTTCAAAACAATTATGCACAGAATTTTGATAAACTGTTTATTGCAATTTTGACTATTTTCATTAATATTTCACCTCGAATATATGAAATTATATTTAGCATTAGAAAATAAAGCCTATTAATATTTTTTGAATTGTGACTTTTTACATAACAATTATATGGAAGCTTGTTTTCGCCACTAAATAAAAAAATTAAAAAGGTAATTGAGACTTTTTTCTTGCAATCTGACTTTGTATCGTGCAATTCTGAGAAAAGAGTCAGAATTGTGAGATATAAAAAGTCAGAATTACGAGATAAAAAGGCAGAATTGCGGTTGTAAAGTCAGAATTGCGAGATATAAAAGTCAGAATTGCGAGGTATAAAGTGCGAGATATAAAAAGTCAAATTGCGATATAAAGTCAGAATGCGAAAGTCAGAATTGCGAGATAAAAGCGAGGTATAAAGTCAGAATTGCGAGTATAAAAGTCAGAATTCGAGATATAAAAAGTCAGAATTGCGAGATAAAAAAGTCAGAATGAGAGATATAAAAAGTCAGAATTGCGAGAGAATTGCGAATAAGTCAGTATAAAAAGTCAGATTGCGAGATATAAAAGTCAGAATTGCGAGGTATAAAGTCAGAATTGCAGAATTGCGAGATATAAAAAGTCAGAATTGCGAGATATAAAAAGGAATTTCAGAATTCGAGATATAAAAAAGTCATATAAAGTCAGAATTGCGAGATATAAAAAGTCAGAATTGCGAGATATAAAAAGTCAGAATTGCGAGATATAAAAAGTCAGTGCGATATAAAGTCAGAATTGCGAGATATAAAGTCAAGTGCGAGATATAAAAAGTCGATTAGATAAAGTCGAAAGATATAAGTCGGAATTTATAAAGTTGGCGAGATATAAAAAATTGCAGATATAAAAAGATAAAGTCGGAATATAAAGTTGCGATATAAAGTCGAGCGAGAAAAAAGAATTGCGAGATATAAAGTCGGAATTGCGAGATATAAAGTCGGAATTATAAAGTCGGAAATTGCGAGATAAAGTCATTGCGAGATATAAAGCGGAATTGCGAGATATAAGTCGAATTGCGTGATATAAGTCTCGAATTGCGAGATATAAAGTCAGAATTGCGAGAAATAAAAAATATAAAAGTCGTCAGAAGAGATATAAATCAGAATTATAAAAGTCAGAATTGCGAATATAAAGTCAGAATTCGATATAAAGTCAGAATTATAAAAGTCAGTCAGAATTGAGATATAAAGTCAGAATTGCGAGATATAAAGTCAGAATTGAGAGATAAAAGTCAGAATTGCGAGATATAAAGTCAGAATTGCGAGATATAAAAGAATTGCGATATAAAGTCGAACAGTCCAGATATAAAGTCATAGATATAAAGTCATCAGAATTCAAGTCAGAATTGTGAGATATAAAGTTGGAATTCTCGCAATTGCAGGTTTTTAAGGGTCAGGCGGAACAAGTTTCCATACAGTTAAGCACATCCATTATAAGTGCATTTCCAGGTAACAAAAATACGTTCTAAGAACGTTTTGCTAATGTTCCGATTAAGTTATGAAAACGCTACTTTTGAATGTTCTCTGTTTTTCAAATGAACATAAGAGAACATTCCATTTTGCAAACATTCCGAGAATGTAATGTATGTACGTTCTCTGAACGTTCTTTTTAAAAAACGTTACACGAATGTCCAACTGAAACATTTCAGGAAAAAACGCTCCATGAACGATGTATAAATAAAGATTTTGTGCTAACATTTTGAGAACATTATTAAAGACCAGAGAATTCTGAACGTTCCATTAACGTTACTGAAAGAACGTTTGTTCATAACTTTGAGAGAACCTTGCCAGAACGTTCCCTGTTAGCTGTAACAACTATTCTTGCTCATTCTTTAATGAAAATGATTTTCCGTGATATGCATGTCACAAATGCTCCTTGAATCTAACGTGTTTGTGTTGTCGTTCAGGTGACACGCTGTTCATTGTCCTGCGTAAGCAGCGTCTGATCTTCCTGCACTGGTATCATCACATCACCGTCCTGCTCTACAGCTGGTACTCGTATAAAGACCACGTGGCCGGTGGCGGCTGGTTCATGACCATCAACTACATCGTCCACGCGTTCATGTACAGTTACTACACCGCTAGAGCGGCGGGCGCGCGCGTGCCGAAGCCGTTCGCCATGCTGATCACGGCGATGCAGATCGCACAGATGCTCGCGGGTTTGAGCGTGCTGGGGCTCGTCTACAGCTGGAAACACGACGTCAACTGCGTGTCCACCATGCACAACATCATCTACGGATCAGTGATGTACCTCAGCTACCTGCTGCTCTTCTCTGTTTTCTTCTATCAGTCTTACCTCAAATGCCCTGCGGACGAGAAGAGAGTGAAACAAGAGTGAGAAGAACTTCCACCCGGAATGCTTGGGTGTTCTTTTAAATATGCAAAGCATTCATAAAGTACATTTAAAAGCACTTACATGTTCAGAGACTAAAATACTAGACTGAATCATCATATTTCACCTCAGAATATAAGAAATTATATAATAAAGCCCATTTTTGCATTGTGAACTTTTGGAATGTTACTTTTAAAAATAATGCATTACATTATTGCATTACTCCATAAAAAAAGAAACTAATTGTGGTACTTAGTTACTTTTTATGGAAAGTAATTACTTTTGCTTTGCACAGTAACTATATTTTGTTGTAAATTTAAAGGTAATGTTATATTACTAGTTACTTGAAAAAAGTAATCTGATTACTTGCGTTTCTTGTAATGCACCAAACACTGAAATGGGCTTCATTTTATTCATGCAAAATATAATTTTATGTTTTTTAATGATTTTTAGGGTGAAATGTGTCTGTTGAAATGTTCATCAATGGAAGTTAATGAGTTAAGTGTGTTAATGTTTACAAAACATTGATTTTGTCACAGTGAAACAAAGACACATTCTCCTCTGATGTCTGTAAGTGATGAGATGCAATGTGAACATGTAAAAAATCATTGAAGAGGATATGCTTAAAAAGCAGTTCATTTTGTAAAGCATCAGTAAAAATGACTCTCTTGTGATTTAGCATGTTATATTTCAGCACTTCAGAGTCCTAGACGTACTGTAAAGGACATGTTTAACAATCTAAAAGTGCTTTTGTGTGTCAGAAATATCTGTGTGTAACTCTTTAAACAGGTTTGAGTGGCAGACACAGAGTGTTTAATGTGCAGAAGGTTGTTGAGGCCATCAGACTGACGGTAAACTCGTCTTTCTGGTTAGTCAACAGAAGCGGTTTGAGTTCATCTGGTTGATGTATGCAGTTATTATCATAAGCAGTCTGTGCCTGATAGATGCAGTAATGCTGTAAAACCTGATGGTCATTCAGAGGAATGTGTTTTGGACTGTAAATCTGTGACCCGGGACGGAGATTAAGTGTCTTCTCAACTAATGAAAATATGTTCTCATTTTGCTAATGTTCCCATTAAGTTTTGAAAAAGTTATTTCTAAATGTTTTAAAACATCCAGTTTTTTAAATGTTTTAAAATGTTTTCTTGTTTATGCAAATATGAAAGGAACATTCCATTTTATCATCTTCAAACATGTGAACGTTACTTTTGAATGTTCTCTGAAGCAATTTGTAACATTTAAGAAACGTTAGACGAACTAAAATGTTACTGAAAAAACATTCCATAAATATTTTTGTGCTAACGTTTTGAGAACGTTATTAAAGACCAGATAACACTGAACTCTGAATGTTTGTTCATAACTTTGAGTGAACCTTGCCAGAATGTTTGCTGGGTTCATTCATTCTGTTTGTTCTTCTAGATCTTCTCAAACATTAGAAATATCGAATTAAACATCATTTGAATGTCTTTCTCTCACCCTTTATTTTTATATGAACTATTAACTCAATGTATTATTCATTTTAAAATATTAATTAGTCTATTGGAAAGTCTTTATACGCATTCTTCAGCTTTCACATATTTTTAAAAATGTTGCATATTTTTGTTACATTATTTCCTCATTGTTTCCATTTCTACACTTTATTATTTGATTGTAAGTGCTGTAATTATAGAGCTAACTACATAATCTGTATAGCTGTTTGTTCTGCTCTCCAAAGCTGCATTTATTTAATCAAAAATACAGTAAAAAATGTGAAATATTTTTACAATTTAAAATATCTGTTTTCTATGTGAATATATAGTAAAGTGTAATTTATTCCTGTGATCAAAGCTGAATTTTCAGCATCATTACTCCAGTCTTCTGTGTCACATATCATTTTTCATTCAATCAGTTTGAAATAACAGCATTTCTTTGAAATACAATTTTTTTTTGTAATATTATAAATGTCTTTATTGACATTGGTTCTTTCAAAAATAAACAAAAACCTTATGAATATTTCTTCCGCCCCCTGCTGGACTGACACTGTGGAACACCTGAAGAGAGCAGGAGATCAGAAGTAGGTGATTTTGTCCAGCTGCAGCTGCTGGTGTTTCTTTCAGATGTGGAGCCCGAGGCTGTTTATGACATGAGAAGAGCTGAAGCTGAAGTCTGACTGTGAGATGATGATGATGATGAAGAGGAGGAGGAGGAGCATCAGATCAGGCATCACATGTGTTTCTCTCCTCATGAACCAGACCACAAACTGACAGAAAACACTTCAGAAGTTCAGCTCCTGCTGTCATGAGTCGATCTTTCGGCAGTTCTGGGATGTTTTGAGCTGAATGAAGATGAGTGCTGATCGGTGTGGAGTTTGATTTGAAGAAATGATTCAGAGAAACTCCTGCAGGAGAGTGAAAATGTCTCTGTGGTTCCTGCTGCCCATCAGTCTGCCTGTGTTCACACTGCCTGGAATCTGGATCATGTGAGTCTTCTTTATTAATATCCTCAAATTACATCAACATTAAGAGTTTATATTAATCTGGAGATGTCAATAACACTTTGAATGCATTTCAACTACATTTGATCATTTTAATCTAAGATTTACTTTTATAGCTTATCTTTTGGACGACAGTGTTAATAATTCTCATGCAATTCTGTTGGTTAGAATTTTATTCTGCCTGTTATTTTAATTGTAAAAATGTTGGTCAACTTTCAGTCTGTTGTTTTAAAACATGAGTTTGAAAAATATCCTATTGAATCTGTTGCAGTGTTATTTTAGTGTCTTTGACACTATTATTATAGTTTTTGTTAATATTTTGAATTAGATTTTATTTTTTATATTTCTGTTTTCATTTTCATTTTAGGTTAGTCATTTTGTTTGGTGTTTTTGTAATAATTGTTCTTCTTTTTAAATATATCTGCTTAGTTTTATTAAGTTTTAGTCTGTGGTTTTGGTTTTAAACTAAATGAAAATTAGAATTTTATTTCAGTTAATTCATTTTATATGGTTTTAGTTTTAGTTAACGATAATAACCCTGGTATATTGATAAAAAAGTAAATTTTTTGGTTTTAAAAAGTGTATATATTACATGTTATTGAATATATTATAACATTAGTATGGTGTCTTGGCGTTTGTCCATTTATTCATTTTGTTGTTTATATAAACTAATTAAACTTTGAAATTGTGTTTCAGTTTGAAGTAGCATATGATCTTTTATTAATTATATGTAATTATGTACTCATAAATATGTTATTAAATATTATGGATGAGTGGCATTAAATGTCTTTTGTAAACAGTTTCAATGCAATATTTAATAGTTATTAGGAATCATTTTTCCCAGTTGATCCCAAAACTTTTTGTAAAAAGATGTTGGATTTCTGAAAGTCTCTGTCTTTACTCTATTAACCCGTCGCTCTCTTTCACATCCACAGATATGCGATGGCACTTTCCAATCAGCACGTGTGTCCTGTGAATAACTGGTGAATATTGAATCCTCTCTGTGGCAAACACAGAATGATTGATTGATTTATTCAGATATCAATAGAAACTCCTCATCAATAAACGAACAAGATAATATTATCCCGTCGCGTTTGATTAGATCACATTGATTATTATGAGGTTAAAGAGGCTGAATCAATGAGGGTCTGTGACGGATGAATCTGCTCTGGTTCTCTGTGTTTGTTCACATTGATCAGTGTGTTAAATGTTTTTACTATCTCACATTCATTAGTGAGTAGGAAGGATTTTGCAGTGTTCAAAAACAAAACCACTGAATCTTATGAAAACCCATTTTTATGTTTATTTAGTCTGTTTTGTTCAATAATATTGTTGTTTTTAACTTATATTATGTTTGAAGTGAAATCATCAAACATTGTCACAGTATGTTGTGTGTGTGTGTGTGTGTGTGTGTAGGGTGTATAATTCAACCTGTGAGACGTCTTTGGTTCTTCAGAGTGGATCTGATCTGTGCTGCACGCTGGATAATATCCCACTCATCAGGTACCACAACATCACGTTTAATTTGAAGATAAGCAAAAAGTATTGCCAGATGTGTTAAAATCCTCATCATTTGTGTGTTTAGTAAATGTGGCGGCGTTCCTCCAGAGAGCTGCTGGTTCAGTCTGCTGTGCAGTGCTGCTTCATTCTTGGGTGAGAGATTCATTGATTCAATTCTGAACTAGAAACATCTCTTTCTCCTTCATGATTGACAGCAGCCAGCGAAACATTTAAGATAGTTCATTTAAGATTGTTTTATATTTGCAGTGACTGTGATTGTTGTTTTGTATTTTGATTGGTTTTTTGTTTTGCAGTGACTGTGATTGTTTTTTTCTGTGACTGTGATTGTTGTTTACAGTGACTGTGGTGTTGTGTGTTTGCAGTGACTGTGATTGTTCTGTTTTGTGTTACAGTGACTGTGATTGTGTTTGCAGTGACTGCATGCTGTGAGCAGTGACAGTGACTGTGATTGCAGTGATGTGATGTTGTTTTGTATTTGCAGTGATATGTTTTGCAGTGACGTGATTGGATTTTACTGTGACTGGATTGTGTTTTGCATTTACTGTGATTGTTCTGTTTGTGCGTTCCAGTGACTGTATTATGTTTTGTTGCAGTGACTGTGATTGTGTTTTGTGTCGCAGTGACTGTGATTGTCTTTTGTTTTTCAGTGACGGTGATTGTTTTGTTTGCAGTGACTGTGATTGTTGTTTTACAGTGACTTGCAGTGATGATTTTGCAGTGACTGTGGTTGTTTTGTTTGCAGTGACTGTGATTGTTGTTTTTGAATGTGATTGTTGTTTTGCAGTGACTGATTGTTTTGTTTTTGTGCGATTGTTGGTTTTGCAGTGACTGTTGTTTTGTTTTGTTTTGCAGTGACTGTGATTGTTGGTTTTGATTATGTTTTGTGTTGCAGTGACTGTGATTGTTGTTGTTTTTTGTTTTGCAGTGACTATGGTTATTTTTACAGTGACTGTGATTTGTTTTGTTTTGCAGTGACTGATTATTATGTTTTGTGTTACAGTGACTGTGATTGTTATGTTTTTTATTTTGCAGTGACTGTGATTGTTTGTTTGGCAGTGACTGTGATTGTTTTACAGTGACGTGATGTTTTGTTTTGTGTTTTGCAGTGACTGATGTTTGTGTTTGCAGTGACTGTGATTGTTTGTTTTTGACTGTGATTGTTTGTTTTGCTGTTTGACAGTTGTTTTTCAGTGACTGTGATTGTTGTTTTGGTTTGCAGTGACTGTGATTATGTTTTACAGACTGATTGTTTTTGTTTTGAGTGATTGTTGTTTTTTTTTTTTGACTGGTTATGTTTAAGTGACTGTGACAGTACTGATTATTATGTTACATTGTTGTGTTCTGTTTGTTTTGCAGGAGTGATGTTTGTTTGTGTTTTATTGATTGTTTGTGTTTGTGATTTTTTTGTTTTCAGTTTTACAGTGACTGGTTTGTGTTTTGCAGTGACTGTGATAGTTCTGTTTGTGTTTGCAGTGACTGTGATTGTTGTTTTGTGTTTTGCAGTGACTGAGTTTTATGTTTTATGTTTTTGACTGTGAAGTTTGTTTGTTTTTTGCAGTGACTGTGATAGTTCTGTTTTTGATTTTTGTTTTGTTTTTCCGTGACGTGAGTGACTGTTTGTTTGATAGTTCTGTTTTGTGTTTTGCAGTGACGTGATTTGTTTTGTGTTGCAGTGATGATTTTATGTTTTTTTCCAGTGACTGTGATAGTGTGTTTGTGTTTTGCAGTGGACTGTGATTTTTGCAGTATGTTTTATGTTTTCCAGTGACTGTGATAGTTCTGTTTTGTGTTTTGCAGTGACTGTGATTGTTGTTTTGTGTTTTGCAGTGACTGATTTTTATGTTTTATGTTTTCCAGTGACTGTGATAGTTCTGTTTTGTGTTTTGCAGTGACTGTGATTGTGTTTATGTTTTGCAGTGACTGATTTTTGTTTTATTTTTCCAGTGACTGTGATAGTTATTTTTGTTTTTTGACTGTGATTGTGTTTTGTGTTTTGCAGTGACTGTTTTATGTTTTAGTGTTGTGATAGGTGTGTTTGTGTTTTTGCAGTGATGTGTTTGTTTTTGTGATTGTTTTGTTTTGCAGTGACTGATTATTATTTTGTGTTTTGCAGTGACTGTGATAGTTCTGTTTTTGTGTTTTGCAGTGACTGATTTTTGTTTTGTTTTCCAGTGACTGTGATTGTTGTTTTGTGTTTTCCAGTGACTGATTTTATGTTTTGTTTCAGTGACTGTGAGTTCTGTTTTGTGTTGTGATAGTTCTGTGTTTTGATGTTTTATGTTTTTTCAGTGACTGTGATAGTTTTGCAGTGACTTTGTGTTTTGTGTTTTTGCAGTGACTGATTTTTTATGTTTATTTTCCATGACTGGATAGTTCTGTTTTGTGTTTTGCAGTGACTGTGATTGTTGTTTTGTGTTTTGCAGTGACTGATTTTTATGTTTTATTTTTTCCAGTGACTGTGATAGTTCTGTTTTGTGTTTTGCAGTGATGATGTTGTGTTTTGCAGTGACTGTTTTATGTTTTATTTTTCCAGTGACTGTGATTGTGACTGTTTTGTGTTTTGCCTGGGTTTTACTGTGTTTTGCAGTGATTGTGTTTGTTTTACAGTGACTGTGATTGTTTTGTTTGACTTTTGATGTTTTGCCTGTGATAGTCTGTTTTGTGTTTTGCCGTGACTGATTTTGACCAGTGTGTGTTTGCAGTGACTGTGATAGTTCTGTTTTTGTGTTTTGCAGTGACTGTGATTGTTGTTTTGTGTTTTGCAGTGACTGATTTTTATGTTTTATGTTTTCCAGTGACTGTGATAGTTCTGTTTTGTGTTTTGCAGTGACCCAGTGACTGATTTTATGTTTTATGTTTTTCAGTGACGTGATAGTTCTGTTTTGTGTTTTGCAGTGACTGTGATTGTTGTTTTGTGTTTTGCAGTGACTGATTTTTATGTTTTATGTTTTCCAGTGACTGTGATAGTTCTGTTTTGTGTTTTGCAGTGACTGTGATTGTTGTTTTATGTTTTGCAGTGACTGATTTTTATGTTTTATGTTTTCCAGTGATGTGATTGTTGTTTTTGTGTTTTGCAGTTGTGAGTGTTGTTTTGTGTTTTTGACTGATTTTTATGTTTTCCAGTGATTGTGATAGTTGTGTTTTGTGTTTTGCAGTGATTGTGTTTGTTTTACAGTGACTGTGATTGTTTTGTTTTGCAGTGACTGATTATTATGTTTTGTGTTACAGTGACTGTGATAGTTATGTTTTGCAGTGACTGTGATTGGTTTGCTGCGTTACGCTCAACTGATCCATAAGGAGAGCAACAATGTGTTAAACATCGAGGGTCTGTTTGCCGGATGGCTCTGTGCCGCAGGACTCATGATTGTTGGAAACTTCCAAGTAAGAAAAACAAGGAAAAAAACAAAATGACTCTTTTTTTCAATATGATTCGTTAAAGAGCATTACAATCACAGTGTTTTCATCTACTCTTTCATATCTGAATTTCTCCATAAGCACCATGTAGGTTATTTGTTATTTTACTCCACTACATTGATATATTTGCAAGAGTCCAATATTTTGAAGTATACTTTAATGGATTGTGATGGTTTCAACTCCTTTAGGACTCTTTTTTAATAGACTGATTCATATGAAATCTTTATTTTACTCTTTTCATATTTTGCCACATTTTAACATGTTTCTTGCCATGCAAACAAACAACCATAGATGCATTTACAGTACCTAGCAATAAACTACAAACTAACATCATTTGATAGAATGTTCTGGAACATCTGAAGTGCTGCTCATCGTCTGGGCGTCTCCTCCATATCTCTGCCTGCGCCTTTCAACTTTTATCGATGCAAGAACAAACACACTTTGTTTTTCCTCATTCATTGAGACTTTTAATTCCTGCTGCTATAGTTTACTTGAATTAGCCCCATAAATGTGTGTTTGTCTTTGCTTCAGCAGATATTATATAACATTATTATGATCAGATAAACATGGCTGACTGTGCAGGGTCTCTCCTGTCCGCATCCGCCGATTGTGTGTTATTGCATAAGTGTGAAATCAAAGGCTTTCCTCCTGCAGCGATGGAGGTGTGTGCAAATGTGCTTCAATAAAGCAATGTTTTTCTCTGTGTTTTCTGCAGGTGGACCATGCTAAAGTCCTTCATTATGTGGGCGCGGGTCTGGCCTTCCCCGCCAGTCTGCTGTTTGTGTGTGTGCAGACGCTGCTGTCGTACCGCGCGGCCGAGACACGGAGAGACTTCCAGACGGCTCATCTGCGGCTCACGCTCACCTCACTGGCCTTCACCACCCTCATACTCAGTATCCTTTACTGCAACAGAAAGAAAACTTTTCATAGCTTTTTCCTGTAGTCAAAGTGCTCATAAATCTAGCCATAAATGCTGTGCGGTTAATCCTTAACGTTCTGTCCTGCAGGCGGTGTGTTTTTCATTCAGGAGAGTTTCGTTCTTCAGCACGCCGCTGCCATACTGGAGTGGACGTTTGCGATCATCGTGCTGGTGTTTTACAGCTCGTTCTCGCACGAGTTCAGCTCCATCTCTTCAGAAACACTCGTGGCTCTGATGACGAGACGAGCCGAGCCGAGCCGGTTCTTCTTCTGAGGGACGGAAACTAGAGAAAGTCTAGACAAACGTCTGACGTGTGAACATTTGAGCAGTGATTATAGAGAGAAGATGAGAATTAATGTGCAACCTGGTGGAAAAATCTTTACATTACATTCTTAAAAATAAAGGCTCTTTAAAGTGGCATCGATGGTTCCATGAAGAATCTTTCCATTGCACAAAAGGTTCTTAATAGTGGAAACATTTTCTTTAGATTATTAAAATGTTCACTAAAAAGGTTCTTTTAAGAACTGATGATCACTGAAAGTGTTTTATGGTGAACTCAAGTTCAAGTGCCTAATAGCAAATTGTCTTAAAGTTCAACAGTAGTGTTCTTGAATCATGTTTGCGGATCATATTCACTTTCTCATGTTCTGCATTATGATGAACTTTATATGTATGTGTGCAGAAATGATTGTTTGCATTGTATTGTCAACATGTTTTCCACTTTTCTTTGGTAAGAATGTTCTGTAATATTTCACTAGTTTATCTTCATGTCCTCACAGCAAATATATCAGAATAATGACCTGCTATATCTTGACTGTGTTTTTATTTGCATAATTACTGTTCAATAAGTTTAGTAGAAACACTTTGTGAAATCTTTCATAATGACGTATGGAAGCTTGTTATTATTTATCTCACATTTATCTGACTTTTTCCTCACAATTGTGAATTTATTCCCAGTTTTTTATAAATTGTGAGATATAAACTTGCAGTTCTGAGGGGGGAAAAGATGCAATTACCTTTTTATTTTTTTCAACTTTCCATAATGCAGGAATATTGTTTGTTGCAAGCCTGAGGCGTTTCAGCCATAGATATATATTTATGTAGATTTATCATTAGCAGTAAGCTGTCCACCATATTGGAAAGGTCAGAGCCGTTCAAGTCATGTCGAAAAGATCGTATTTATGAGCTGAAAGCACATGAACGCAACACAAAGTCGTAAATACCAGTGAGATGCTCAGGATTTTCTTTAAGCCCCGATCTTTACGAGTTTGGGGCGTGTCAGTAAGAAACAATATTTAGCAGTGACATTGTCAGGCTTTTTTATTTACAACAAAATAAGCTAATTCTCTGCACAAAATAAATAGCATTGTAGTATAACAATATAATATGTAACGATAAAGTTTACAGTGACTTCATAAATTAATTTAAAAAAACTGATGCACATACAGAAAAAATGGAACTGGCGCCGCGTTCGTTCCGTAAGTAGAATAGGGAAGGCGTAGGACATACAGCGTAAGCTTTTTGAAGAATGGTGGAAGCACGTGCAAGGCGATCATTTGTGTTTATAAAGCATATACAGTTGAATTTTTTTTGAAAATGACCGATAGTTTCTCTAGATAAGGCTCTTATTGCTTGTCTGGTATCGTTTAAAGCTCTTTGAAGCTGCACTGAAACTGTAATTTTGACCTTCAACCGTTTGGAGGCCAGTGAAGTCCACTATATGGAGAAAAATCCTGGAATGTTTTCATCAAAAACCTTAATTTTTTTCGACTGAAGAAAGAAAGATATGATATTGGATGACATGGGGGTGAGTAAATTATCAGGAAAATTTTATTTAAAAGTGAACTAATCCTTTAAGAAGCATGTATGAATATCTATATCTGCAATAGACTTAAGCAGATGATTTTGCTAAACTAATACAATACAACAAAGGCATCAGCTAACATGACATAAAAAAGCATAGTAAAAACCTGTAAAATTGAGTTAATTCATATAAAAACACAAACCAACACGTTCTGAAACACATGTGAGAGGTTATCACCTTTCTTCAGAAATTTAATTTCACAACCAGAAGCTGCTCAATGTTGTGGCATCATTGATTTTACTGTGAGTGACGTCACGCTGACCGTTCCAAGATGGCGGGCGCGCCGACGTGTCTGGAGCGGTTGAATGAGGAATCTACGTATACACATATCTATGGTTTCAATGCTGCGCCGTTACCATGGAATTGTAAACAGAACCTAATACAAACCAACATGTCTACCCTTTAATATTATCGCTAAAACGCCATTTGACGACAGTTTGGATAGATAAATATAGCTGTTATCTCTCTCGCAGGTGGATCAGATGGACTCGCAGTATGTGAGCAGGACTCTGGGCCGCTGTCTCTCCGAAGGTCTCGCCGAGCTGATCGAACTCAGACCGCTGGATCCCATCGAGTTCCTGTCGCTCTGGATCCTCAAATACAAACACAACCAGGAGCTCAAACTGGAGGTCAAATACACACTGTCTCTGTCTGCTGTAGTCTTCTGATTCATTGACATGACATAAAAATGAACTAACTTTTAATGTAAAAACATTTAATGTAAGTTTAGGTCATGTAGTTTAATGTCCATGAGCTACTGCATGGGGTCCATGGGTTTAATGATGTCTAATGAACATCTTTGTAAGAAAAGGTGGATGTTGTTGTTAGTTGGAGTTTTTGAGTGTAAATATCTCCACTAACAGAATCATAATCCATCACTGTATATTTTGTCAGAAAGCCGCTCATCAGAGACAGTTAGAGGAGGAACAGCGGCGGCTCCATGAGGAGACACTCCATCAGAAGATCCTGCAGGAGGAGGAGAACCGGATCAGAGCCGCACATGAGCAGATCCAGGTGACACTGCAGGAGCAGAGAGAGATTGTGTCATTCACCCTTATAGGGTCTTTTTAGACCCCAAACGACGTTTGCTAAAATAAAAAAAATGTTCTCTTTGTCCAAATGACATGAAACTTTGTACAGTTGTTACACTTTCTAGATCTACAAATAAAAAATAATTGGAGTGATCTCTTGTTTTTATGTTAGTGTAGAAAAAAAAGTCACACTCAGAGTCTTTGGGGTCTCCAGACAACAACATTGTAACAAAATAATTGTTTTTTAAAAAACAAATGTAATTTTACTCTGTTTATTAATGTTTTTACTCCACATTTATGCAGTTTTTGGAGGATTTATCATATCTTTTAAATTTATATAAATAAATTAAAAAATATATTTTTTAAATAGGTTTTTATATAAAAACAGTTTTTTATGTAAAATTCACTTTATAAAAGACCCACATTTGTAACTTTCATTCATGGGGATCACATGGATAATTTGACATGGTTTAGTGTGAGATTTTTGCCATCTTTTGGAAAATGCAGTTTTAAAAGTAAAAAATGATCACTTTATCCAGCAGATGGCAGCAGAGCTCCACTATTTGCTGTTTGACTGACTGAAAGACATCTTTACACAAGTATTTTCAGCTGGATTCATATCTAAATATTATCAAATCACAATTATGACAATAAAAATTACTTTTTTGTCAAAGTTTAGCATTTTTTTGTACTGAAAAAAATAAGTTTTTCAAAATGTTGATTTTGAGGATGAATTTTGTCCATTTTTAAGCGGGGTCTCATCTAAACTTTGACAAAAAGTAATTTTATTGTCATAATTGTGATTTGATAATTAGATATGAATCAGCTGAAAATACTTGTGTAAAGATGTCTTTCAGTCAGTCAAACAGCAAATAGTGGAGCTCTGCAGCATCTACTGGATAAAGTGATCATTTTTTACTTTTAAAACTGCATTTTCCAAAAGATGGGCAAAAATCTCACACTAAACCATGTCAAATTATCCATGTTATCCCCATGAATGAAAGTTAGAAATGTGGGTCTTTTATAAAGTGAATTTTAAATAAAAATTTTAATTTATTTATATTTTAAAAAAATATGATAAATCCTCCAAAAAATGCACAAATGTGGAGTAAAAACATTAATAAACAGAGTAAAATTACATTTGATTAAAAAAAAAAACAATTATTTTGTTACAAAATTACATTTTGTTGCCTCTGGTCTCTGGAGACTCTGAGTGTACACCAAACGAAGACCGCACAAGGGTTCAGAGCAAATATTCTCTATAATCATTTGTTCTGTTGTTTTGACAGAGAGTTCCTGAATCAGCAGACGAGAGTAAACCTGCAGATCTGAACCAGAGAGAAGATGAGGTTTGTGTTTCTGCTTCACACTTTCACCTCTCTTCCTTCTGTCTAACATTTACACACACTTCAAGACTCATCACACACACATTAACACACACGTCATTAATTACTCTCCACCCGTAAGACCTTCGTTCATCTTCAGAACACAAATTAAGATATTTTTGATGAAATCTGAGAGGTTTATGACTCGTCCATTTAAGGACACTTTCAAGGTCCAGAAAGGTACTAAAGACATCGTTAAAACAGTCATGTGACTGCAGTGGTTCAACCTTCATTTATACTTTTTGTGCACAAAAACAAAACAAAAATAATGACTTTATTCAACAATCTCTGTCATTAACTTACGCAGGTGATGCAGTAACACAGTGAAGCTTCAGTGTTTACGTCCGAATGCTGGCTCAGTATTGGCCAA
>JAOTNS010003741.1:0-140000 GCA_028476615.1 Culter alburnus | reverse complement strand
CTGAGTTCACCTACATCGTGGGGACCAGCCAGCGGTCCCCACAATGTAAATGGGTTTATAAATCATATAGAATGAGTTTTGTGAAAAGTAAAAGTTTGCAGTTTCCTGTGAGGTTAGGTTTAGGGGTAGGGGCAGGGTAGGGGGATAGAATGTACAGTTTGTTCAGTGTAAAATGCATTGAAGTCTATGGAAAGTCCCCACAATTCACAAAAACAAACATGTGTGTGTGTGTGTGTGTGTCAGGAGGCGTCTGAGCTCTCCTCTCTCAAGCCTCAGTTGGATGACAGTGGAGTCGCTCTATACGCTGTGGTCAAAGAGAACATCGGCACAGAGATTCAGGACTTCAGACCCTACTTCAACGGAGAGATATTCCTCGATGAGAAGGTGATTCAGATCCTCACATATGAACTGTCAAACAGATGCAGAAGTCGCTCGCACTGAATCCGTGTGTCTCGTGTGTTCAGAGAGGATTCTACGGGCCTCAGGAGCGCTGGATGGGCGTCTCGGGGATTCTGCGGGCCGGCGTCTGGACCAACGGCTGGAGGGCGTATCAGAACGGATACTGGGGTAACGTGCGGGGCGAGGGCTTCGTCTTGGGTGCGGTTTATGTCATCGGACCTCGTCAGCAGGTGCATGAACACAGCAAGTTTTGGTTACACTTTATTTTAAGGTGTCTTTGTTACACTGTCATTAAGTACTGGGTAATATTAAGTAACTACATGTACTTGGGTTAGGATTAAGGTTAGGCTTGATTTTGAGTTAGTTGCATGCAATTATGCATAATTTATAGTTGTTACTATAGTAACTGCATGTAACAATGACACTGTAAAATAAAGTGTTACCCAAGTTTTTAATCCAGATTCACACCACAATCACATGCATTGGACAGTGAACATGGTGATAGAATGAACACACTGTAATATGCTTTGGATTAAAGTTTCTGCCTGATGCATGAATGCAAATATTGATTAAAAATGCTTTTCTATATGGTTTTCCCACAGGGAATCCTGCTGGAGCACCGGGAGATGGAGTTCGGAGACAAAGTCAAGAAATCTGATGTGATTCAAGCTGTTAAACAGATAAAAACTGAATTAAAATAGTCACAAACTCAAGCTAAGCGTCCACATGTAAACACTGTGTGTGTGTGTGTGTGGTGTGTAGTTGATGACAGACTGACTCTAAACTCAGATGAAGGGTTTGTCTTGATGTTTCAAGCTCTACAAACACACACCTGTATCACCAACAATAAACACACACTGTATCTATCAAATGTGTGTCATTATTACTTTTGAATGCATTACTGTATTTTGAGTTTATTTTCTCATTTTAGGGTCTTTAAAAGTTGTTTTTTTTTATAAATAATACTTTATTAAATAAATAAATGCTAAATTAAAATAAATAATAAAAATGTCTATAAATATAAATAATAAACAATGCCTCTTTCTCAAGATGTAATATAAGTTTCATAAGCTCAAAATCCCCCACAGATCATTTATTATAGCTTGTCAAATTTGCCTCTATTTGGGTGTGAGCAAAAACACGCCGTTTTTGTGTGTGTCCCTTTAAATGCAAATGAGCTGCTACTCCCGCCCCCTTTCCAGAAGAGGGCGGAGCTTTAACAGCTCAACAACAACAAAGCTGGAGAATCTCACGCAGCCAAAATGACGAAAGTGTTCAGCCTTACATTGTTCAAACCGGAGTCGACACTGATGGAGAGACTCAGGAAGAAGTTACAACTTTTAGACGTTTCTGAATGGTTAGTGGATAAATTGATGTAGTCACTGTGGAGTTGATTCATGCATTCTAGAGATTTTTAAAACTTTAAATATGTTTAAACTATGTGAACTCTCTAAAACAACTTCTAGATTCTGTTTAAAGCACCTCATCCATCATTTCTACATCTCAGGAGGTTTTAATTTGGCAGGAAAACAGTTTGACAGGAATGTCAGATAAAGCTGAGGTCACGGTGTCATTCCGTTCTTTTCCCTGATTGGTTAATGCGTCTTTTATGCAGATTGTTCTGTTATATATAGTGTGAGAGTGAGGCGAGCGCTGATGACCAGAACAACATCACACTGTAATCATCTGCAGACAGTAAGTAAGTAGAATATATTTTTTTCCTTAACAAGAAAGAAAAACACAACTCTGTAGAATTGTTAGTGACTCAATTCCTAATTCTTATAATAATCCAGCATTTTCAGTGTTGCTGTGTATAAAGAAACATCACAAAAAATGGCATTACAGGATTAAATGAATGTTTCTCCCTCTTTCTTCAGTGTTCCTGCCGGATCTGGAGGGTTTGTATGTGGTGGGATTGTGTGTTGTTGCAGCGTACGTTCTGTTGGCCAACACGGATCTCTTTCTGAACCAACCGGACCAGACGGATGTGGACGCGCTGGCCAGAGCAGATCTCAGATCCACCACCGGAGGTGAGACTCCACAACATGGATCGAATTATATTTGATATATCATTTCTTGTTTTTTTTCCATTTGGGTTTAGGGTAAGACATTTCTCAGTGAGCTTCACCCACACTTCCTCAGTGTTTCTGTCTTGTTTTCCAGCACAAATATCTAAACATTCTTAAATCAAGATACATTTACTGGAGAAGAGAAATGACTGAAGATATCAAGTGTTCTTTCTTTTCTGAAAAATGTATTCAAATTAAGGGACTTTGTTTAAAACAAGAAAAAATATTATTTTTCTGACCCCATTGACAGATGTTTGTTCTTGTTTTAAGCACAAGCTTGTTGCATTTTGACACATTTTTCAGAAAACAAGAATTAATATCTTCAGTCGTTTTGCTTTTTCAGTATCTTGATTTAACCCTTTAACTTTCACCCCTGAAGGAGCCAATGAAAAAAATATTTTTCTTAAAATTTTTGGACATGACCTCAAGCTGTTTTTTGTCAAAATGTATGTATATAAAACTCTACCGTACGGTTGAGATGTCACTTTATGGTAAATCTTATTTTACATTTGTGGTACTATTTTATGGGCTTTTCTGAATAATAAACATACAGTGTTTGTACCTTCCATAATTATCAGGGTTCACATGAAATTAAATTTATTTTTAAAAAAAGGGTGTTTAGAAATAAATAATACATTACATATTGTATTGTGGTGGTCAATATAATATCCAGGCCATTTTCACACTGTAAACATGCTGTTCTTACTTAGAGTTTTTGTCTTGTTTCTAGTCAAAATATCTTAAAGTTCTTAAATCAAGAAGCATTTTCTTGACAAGTAAAAATTATTTTCTTGTTTTCAGAAAAAATAAGTCAAAATTAAATGAGTTTTTCCTTAAAACAAGCAAAATAATCTTATATCAAACCAAAAATAAGCTATATAATCTTGTTTTCAGTTTGATATAAGATTATTTTGCTTACCCCATTGGCAGATTATTTTGCTTGTTTTAAGGAAAAACTCACTTAATTTTGACTTATTTTTCCAAAAAACAAGAAAATAATTTTTACTTGTCAAGAATATGCTTCCTGATCTAAGAATTTTTAGATATTTGGACTGGAAACAAGACAAAAACTCTAAGTAAGAGCAGCATTTTTTGCAGTGCAGTGATTTTAATTCATAACAGTTTCAAAAAATTCAGCAAATTTCAGTAAATTCAGGTAATTTAAAGCATTTTACACAACAAGAACAGTTTTCAAAACAGGAATACCTCAAGCTTTGTAAAATATCGAAGTCCATTTATCGTCCATGAATTCTTTTTTTAGTCATTTTACTTGAGTTCCTGAATGTTCAAACCAGAGTGTTTTTAAATTTTTGGTTTGGCTGACAGGTACAAACAACCTATGTGCTTTTACACGTGTTACTGTATATTACTGTATTTTACTGTATCCTTTACGCTCTGCTGACGTGTGCGGTGTGAAACGGGCATTAGAACTAAATCATACCATATAAGAGCGTGAACGCAAACACTAGCTTTATTTCACACGTCGTGAAATGAATTACTAATATTTGCAAAATAGTCTTCTTCTTCATCAGTTTTCTCTTACAACTTGCAAAATTGCTGTCAGAGTGCCACATTTGAAGAAGAATTTAGTTGGCGACTAATTAATAAAAAAGGATATATTCTATATGAATCCAGACATGCTACATCTGCCATTTTGGCATTGCAATGTAAATTGTGTTGCATCCATGCCATTTACAAGTCCTCTTCCAAGGCCTCATGGGATAGTAAAGTGTCTTTGTATGTATGTAACACTCACTTTTCATTACCCGATCAGTTCCTTTCCACTATACGCAAAATAAAATACTGCATAAATGTATGTGTGAGTAACATTATTGAAATTGTATTTTAAATTCCATTAATTGTTTTACTATGTCTGCTTGAGGGGGAAAAAAATATGCTTTTAGTTGTTCTGTTCATGCATCTGTAATTTGCTGTTCAGTTCAACAAATAGGCATTCACTGAGTTAGTGTGTGTGTGTGTGTGTGTGTGTGTTTCTCAGAAGACGAGGTGAACTTTAAGGCCGTCTCTCTGTGGGAGCGGACGGGAGCCGTTATTATGGCTGTCAGACGGCCAGGATGATCTTTGTGCAGAGAGGTGCGTGAGTCTGCCTCATGTTATCATGTGAATAATGACACAGGACTTACAGTGTGTGTGTGTGTGTGTGTGTGTGTGTGTGTGTGTCAGGAGGCGTCTGAGCTCTCCTCTCTGAAGCCTCAGTTGGATGACAGTGGAGTCGCTCTATACGCTGTGGTCAAAGAGAACATCGGCACAGAGATTCAGGACTTCAGACCCTACTTCAGCGGAGAGATATTCCTCGATGAGAAGGTGATTCAGGCATAACTGAGCAATAGACATTTAGGAGTTTGTTGTCAGAATATATATATATATAGAGACGTTTACAGTTTCCTTCGATGTTCCAGATGTGTTTCTACGGTCCGAAGCGGAGGACGATGAGGGGTTTGGGAATCGCTCGGTTTGGAGTTTGGCGGAACATCCTGCGGGTGTGGAGGAAAGGTTACCATGGCAACAGGAAGGGGGAGGGCTTTGTTTTAGGAGGCCTTTATGTGATTGGACCAGAGAATCAGGTGATTCATTCCATGCATGATATTAAAATGCCACCTGATGACTAGTGAATGACGATTAGTGCCTGAAAGCCATTGGTGGTGTTCTAGCTGTATTGTGTTCTCATGTGTTTGTGTTTTCAGGGAATTCTGCTGGAGCACCATGAGAAAGAGTTTGGAGATAAAGCCGATCTCTCTGCGGTCCGGAAGGCTGTCAGCAGGATTCAGAAAACAGAAGAGACACGAGAGAATTAGATTCATATCAAATAATCCACCTTATCATCTGTGAACGTTCAGAAATAACTAGAAATCAACTCCTGAAAGTGTGTGTGTGTGTGTGTGTGTGTGTGTGTTATCTGAAAGTGTATGTGACAGACTGATCCTAAACTCTAATGAGGGGACAGACTTGATGATTCACACTTCAGACCATCAACACACACACACACACACACAGCAGCACAATACATACACTACCAGTAAAAAGTTTGGAAACATTACTATTTTTAATGTTTTTGAACAAAGTCTCTTATGCTCATTAAGGCTGCATTTATTTCATAATAAATACAGAAAAAACAATAATATTGTGAAATATTATTACAATTTAAAATTATGGTTTTCTAATTTAATATACTTTAAAATATAATTTATTCCTGTGATCAAAGCTGAATTTTCAGCATCATTACTCCAGTCTTCAGTGTCACATGATCCTTCAGAAATCATTCTAATATGATGATTTATTATCAGTGTTGGAAACAGTTGTGCTGCTTAATATTATTTATAACCTGTGATAGTTTTTCAGGATTCTTTGATGAATAAAAGTTTAAAAATATCAGCATTTATTTTCATGATTTCTGAAGGATCATGTGACACTGAAGACTGGAGTAATGATGCTGAAAATTCAGCTTTGATCACAGAAATAAATTATATTTTAAAGTATATTAAATTATAAAACCATAATTTTAAATTGTAATAATATTTCACAATATTATTGTTTTTTCTGTATTTATTATGAAATAAATGCAGCCTTAATGAGCAAGAGACTTTCAAAAACATTAAAAATAGTAATGTTTCCAAACTTTGACTGTATATATATATATATATATTATATATATATATATATTAATTCCTCTTTGTTAATATAAAACAAATCAAATTACTGTTACTGTAAACAAACATTTGTAATGGTTTAAATAAAGAAATATGATTTTCCTTTTCCTCTTTATTTTCATTAAATCCTTTGTTAAAGTGTAGATCAAAGTCTGCATGCTCATGACATAAATCAAATAGAATACCGTGACAAATTATTTAGTAAAAGTAGAAGTATTTTTAAAGTAATCTCTTTAATGTAATGCCTAAAACAAAACAAAAAGAACTACACAAAATGTCACGCTTCCATGTATATATAGAGGATCCGCCTCCGAGTGAAGATTGACAGGTGCGGAATCCAATAGAAATCTTACAACCTTTTCAATGCAGCCAATCACAGAGCGGGTCATGGCAGAGAACGCTTAACAGCCGCAGGCGTCAGAAATTGCGATGCTCGCGTCAGAATGGAAACAGGTACAACTTAAACAGGTAATTCATCTGTCGGTTAAAGTGTTAGTAAGTGTTGACTAGAGAGTTCGTGTTGTTTTATAACGGTATTATTTCATTCACCTGTGGCGTCTTTCACGCGCGATCTTTAATGATTAAAGCAACACGGCGCGTTTCTGCCGTTATTCAGAATAGAAATTAACGGAACTGCTTCTAATCGACTTGAACACATTAAACACTCTCTATATATCGACAAGTACTGACATATAAGTTGGTTAAAGTGGTTGTTTGTGCTAGTGTGCTGTCTGAGGCGCGGAATGACACCTGAGTGCGCGCGCGCGTGAGCGCGGGATTACGACAGGAGCTGCGTCAGAGAAGCGCGTTCATGGATCAATCAAAAAGTGCCCAAATATTTATTTACAACATCATCACAACATGATAAATAATCACTTCATAAAAGTAATAAAGTAAAGAATTTATCTTGTTATAATCCACTTCAAATTACCATAAATACTATGATAATACTATAGTACAATACAATATTATTATAAATATGAATATAAAGTAAACCTGTAAAAGGTCTTTTATTGGGTATCATATTTGATACACCAAGCTTTTATGGCTCAAATAGTATGATATAGTGTGAATATGGAAGGAAAAAAAACCAGCTTAATTTTATTCAAAGGCCCAAACTAAGTAAAAATATGCATTTTGGTGCAGATTCTGATATTTATATGGATCAAAAAAATAAATTCTCATTTGAAACACTTATGACTTTAATTATGCATAAGCATCAAATACTGTAGAAGCTGTAAACACAATCACTAATCAATACTGGTACCAGCAGCGGTGAGAGTTTTATGTTCATCTCTGATGCGATTCAACTGACTTTATATCTCACAATTCTGACTTTATATCTCGCTGACTTTGGATTGATATTCTGGCGGCTGACTTTATATCTCGCAATTCTGACTTTATATCTCGCAATTCTGGATATATTCATCTCAATTCTGACACAATTCTTTATATCTTGATATCCGCAATTCTGATATCTCGCATTCTGACTTTATATCGCTGATGAATATCTCGCAATTCTGTCATCTCTTTATATTCTGACTATTCGATCTCGCAATTCTTATATCTCGTCTGGCAATTCTGACTTTATATCTCGCAATTCTGACTTTATATCTCGCAATTCTTTATAACTCATGCAATTCTGACTTTATATCTCGCAATTCTGACTTTATATCACGCAATTCTGACTTTATAAATCTGCAATTCTGACTTATATCTCGCAATTCTGTGACTTTATATCTCGCTGATTATATCTCGCAATTCTGACTTTATCAATTCTGACTTTATAACAATTCTGACTTTATATCACGCAATTCTGACTTTATATCAATTCTGATTTATATCATGCAATTCTGACTTATATCTCGCAATTCTGATTTTATATTTTGATATCACGCAATTCTGATTTATATCATGCAATTCTGATTTATATCTCACCATTCGCAATTTGACTTTATATCTTGCTCTCGCAATTCTGATTTATATCTCGCAATTCTGACTTTATAACTCCCAACTCTGACTTTATATCTCGCAATTCGCAATTCTGACTTTATATCTCTCAATTCTTACTTTATACACGCAATTCTGATTTATCAAATTCTGATTTATATTCGCAATTTGACTGACTTTATATCTTCATTCTCTTCTACTTTATATCTCGCAATTCTGTTCATGCAATTCTGACTTTATATCTCGCAATTCTGACTTTATATCTCAATTCGACTTTATACATTATTACTTTATATCACGCAATTCTGATTTTATATTGCAATCTGACTTATATCTCGCAATTCTGACTTTATATATCTCCAATCTGACTTATATATCGCTGATGCAATTCTGACTTATATCTCGCAATTCTGACTTTATATCTCTCAATTCTGACTTATATCTCGCAATTCTGAGTTATATGCAATCATGCAATTTGACTTTATATCTCGCAATTCTGTCTGACTTTATAATTCTGCAATTCTGACATATATCGAATTCTGCAATTCTGACTTTATATCGCAATTCTGACTTAGATTCTGATTTATATCTCGCAATTGACTTTATAACCAATTCTGAATTATATCACGCAATTCTGATTTTATATCATGCAATTCTGACTTTATATCTCGCAATTCTGACTTTATAATTCTGACATTATATCACGCAATCTGATTTTATATCGCAATTCTTGACTTATATGCAATTCTGACTTTATATCTTCTGATTATATCTCGCAATTTGACTTTAAATCTTCTGATTTATATCATGCAATTCTGACTTTATATCTCGCAATTCTTTATATCTCGCAATTCTGATTTCTGTCTGCAATTCTGACTTATACAATTCTGACATCTCTGACAACTCAATTCTGACTTTATAACTCAATTCTGACTTTATATCACGCAATTCTGACTTTATATCACGCAATTCTGATTTTATATCATGCAATTCTGACTTTATATCTCGCAATTCTGACTTTATATCTCACGCAATTCTGATTTTATATCATGCAATTCTGACTTTATATCTCGCAATTATGACTTTATATCTCACAAATTCTGATTTTATATCATGCAATTCTGACTTTATATCACAATTCTGTCTTTATAATGCAATTCTGTTTTATAAAGACCGTTGGATGTGTCTGTTTTGTGACGCAGTGATCTGAGAGATCTCAGGCATTCTGGGACGAGTTCACGGCCTCTGACAGGACTGAGACTCACAGATGGAGGGTGAGACGGGTGAAGCAGATGAAGTGAATGAAGCCAGAGCGTGTGAGCAGCGAGAGCTGAACGCTGGTGTGTCTGTCTGCAGGTGAGATGGTGAGGTTGACGGTCATCAGGGGGGATGACGGTCAGCTGGGCTTCAGCGTGCGAGGAGGATCTGAACACGGACTCAGTGTCTTCATCAGCAAAGTGCAGAAAAACAGCGCTGCAGGTGAGAGGCTCTGTGTATTTATGTGTTTCCATGATGAAAGAGTTACTTAACCCTCTGGTCCTTTTCGTTTAGGGGTCACACTTGTCTCCTTCTCGGTCAAAAGTGACCGAAGCCTTGAAATTCTGACTATATAACTCAATCCTGACTTTATATCTCGCAGTTCTGACTTTATAACTTAAAATTCTGACTTTATAACTCAATTCTGACTTTATATCTTGCAATTCTGACTTTATATCTCGCAATTCTGACTTTATATCTCACAATTCTGACTTTTAACTCATAATCCTGACTTTATATCTCACTATATAAAGAGCTGGCGGGTCTGTGTGTTGGTGATAAGTTAGTGGAGGTGAACGGCGTGAGTCTGGAGAACGTCAGCATGAGCAGCGCTGTGAAGGTGTTGTCGGGTCACGCTCGCCTCCGATTGGTCGTCCAGCGCGTGGGCCGCGTGCCTGGCGTTCGCTACACTAATGAGAAAACCACATGGTGAGTGTCACCAACCCAATCAAGCGGTTTGGGGTTTATATCTGTGATGCTCAGCGTGTGTGTTTGCGTGTTTAGGGTGGATCTGATCCATCGGCGGATGGTGGTTGAGGAATCGGACGCTCCAGTCTCGGTGTACAGCTCAGACGGAGCGCTGTGTCGAACGGTTCACCTGCATCTCTCGCACAACCAGCCCTGCCTGGGACTCAACATCCGTGGAGGACGAGAATACAGCCTGGGCATCTATGTATCAAAGTCAGTACACACACAAACTATAGTGAGAGAGTAACATAAAGAATGCTGCATGCTGGGACTTTATATGCGCTGCTGCATGTAGTGGAACGTTACTGTTTGTAATTTTCATGGAAAAAATAATCAAGCTCTGATACAATGTGAAATGTGCTGGGGGGTTTTCTTCTGTGTTTTGATGTCAAAGTTTTGTGTCTGATTGGCTGTTTACAGGCTGGATCCTGGCGGCCTGGCAGAACAGGGCGGAGTTAAGATGGGGGATCAGATCCTGTCAGCCAATGGCGTGAGCTTTGAGAACATCAACCATTACAGAGCAGTAGAAGTGCTGAAGAGCCAACCTCATGTCATACTGACTATTAAAGTGAGTGAACACACACACACACACACACACACACACACACACACAGAGCAGATGGCTGATGTGGCTCTCTGGTTTCTGTGTGTCAGGCTGTGCATTATTCACTCTGTTCCTGGATCAGGTATTCCTGCAAACTCATACACACTTAATGTCCATATAAACATGCCAACATTCATGACCAGGAACCAGATAAATGGTTTGGGAGGAAATAAGTCATACTGTTCTCTGTTAACGGTTTATGTTTAAGCCAGTACAGACAAAACTGGGGTTTGTGAAGCTAATAATTCATTAAATCATAAAATGTAAATTAACCACAAAAAGTCAAAATAAAACGCTTACTAAAAGCAAATGTTTTATATATGATGTATATTTTGATATATATTGATATATTTTATTTGTTTTACCTGAATGTGAAGTCATGTAACTGAATTTTTGTAACAGAATTTTGATGTTTATACTGCGATTGTCAGAACTGCGAGTTCTAAGTCAGAATTGCATGATATAAACTATATAAATCACAATTCTGACTTTTTTCTCAGAATTTAGAGTTTATATCTCACAATTCTTACTTTAGAACTCGCAATTGTGAGAAATAATTCTAACTTGCGAGTTCTGAAGTCAGAATTAAAAGTCAGAATTGCGAGTTCTAAAGTTCTAAAGAATTGCGAGTTCTAAAGTCAGAAATGTGAGTTCTAAAGTTCTGAAGAAATGCGAGTTCTAAAGTCAGAATTAAAAGTCAGAAATGCGAGTTCTAAAGTCAGAATTAAAAGTCAGAAATGCGAGTTCTAAAGTCAGAATTAAAAGTCAGAATTGTGAGTTCTAAAGTTCTAAAGAAATGCGAGCTCTAAAGTTCTAAGGAAATGCGAGTTCTAAAGTCAGAATTGTGAGTTTTAAAGAAATGCGAATTCTAAAGTTCTAAAGAAATGCGAGTTCTAAAGTTCTGAAGAAATGTGAGTTCTAAAGTTCTAAAGAATTGCGAGTTCTAAAGAATTGCGAGTTCTAAAGTCAGAAATGTGAGTTCCAAAGTTCTAAAGTTCTAAAGAATTGCGAGTTCTGAAGAAATGCGAGTTCTAAAGTCAGAATTAAAAGTCAGAAATGCGAGTTCTAAAGTCAGAATTAAAAGTCAGAAATGCGAGTTGTAAAGTCAGAATTAAAAGTCAGAATTGTGAGTTCTAAAGTTCTAAAGAAATGCGAGTTCTAAAGTTTTGAAGAAATGCGAGTTCTAAAGTTCTAAAGAAATGCGAGTTCTAAAGTTCTGAAGAAATGCGAGTTCTAAAGTTCTAAAGAATTGCGAGTTCTAAAGTCAGAAATGTGAGTTCCAAAGTCAAAATTGCGAGTTCTAAATTCAGAAATGCGTGATATAAACAATATAAATTGCGATTCTGATTTTTTTTTCTCAGAATCTGGAGTTTATATCTCGCAATTCTTACTTTATAACTCGCAATTGCGAGATATAAAGTCAGTCTTTTTTCCTCAGAGTTGGACTTTATAATTTGCAATTGCGAGTTTATATCTCTCAATTGTGAGAAAAAAAGTCGCAATTACCTTTTTTTTTTTTTTTATTATTTAGTGGCGGAAACAAGCTTCCATAATTTCTAGTGGTAATTGACAGCTTTGATATAAATGTGGTTTCTTTGTTCACATGCAGGAAGCCGGCAGATATCCCGCCTACAAAGAAATGGTGACAGAGTTCAGCTGGATGAATAAATGTAAGTTTCTTTTTTTAGCGTTCACACAACAATAATGTGCTAATCTCTAAGCACACTAACCTTTGACCTCTGTTAGTGGGCAATGGAACAGTCTGTTCGTCCTCACGCGGGTCTGAGTCTCACTCATCCACCTCCTCGCTGTCCTCTGGAACGCCCCTCGGCTCATTGAGCGGCCTCTCCCAAGCTACTCTGCCCTGTTAGCTTGCCCTTAGGAGCCGAAATGTGTGACGTCTGCAGCTCCGCTGAGGCCCAGTTTCATCCAGATTCCACTGATAATGAGGGTCATTCAGAGCAGCTGCGGACGGTGAGCCGAGGACCCACAGAACTGCTGCAGGACTCCGTGATCCGGAGCGATGGAGAGGATGACGGGAGAGAGTCAGGAGGGAACAGAAGAGAAGGCCGGAAAACATCCCTGCTCATGGCTCTCAGCCGACCGAGTCCTCCAATACGCCGAACACAAAGTCACGTGACTGTGTCAGGTAAGGTTGAGTGGTTTAAAGAGATCATACACGGTCATATTTTGCTCTACCATGGCAAATATATTTCTGAGGTTATCATATTCTGTATTTTGATAATGTTCATATTAAGGTTTATTTCTGCTTTTGTCACAGAAGAGGAAAAGAAACAGAAGAGAAAACAGACGGAAAGAGAAGAAGAGGGAAGCAGTCGGCTACAGCGCTCCAAAACTTTCTTCGGCCTTTTCCGAAAGAGAGATTCCTCAAGATCACGCTCCAGATCTCCCTCCCGCTCAGAGAGCAATCTGGGTAATATTGTTATACTACTTTTTAGAGTATCACATCGTTAAGCTAAGTGTACTTGATTTCGAACGCATATGCTTTCCATGTATACTTAAACTTAAGGTTTTAAACTGGCTTTACTCTCAAGAAAAGACAAGCATTTCACACATAGGCCGTCTGTACTTCTCACCATCAAAAGGCAGCAGGTGCATAAATACACTTGGTGCATATTTTGATTTTCTCAGATACATCACGGTAAGTTGGCGTAAGGTCTCTCTCTCTCTCACACACACACACACACACACACACACACACCACACACACTATAATATGCTGTTATACTCCATATAACTCCATATAAAAGCCAGAAACTAAGCTTTTTTTTGCACAGGCCTATCTAAAGGGTTAATGGTGCCACCTGGTGATCAATAGTAAAAATTACAAATTTTACCTCTTCCCAACAGGGAAAACCACCAACAGTCAGAATGCATGATTATATGGTGTCATGGCTTTGCAGTCAAAAAATGTCATTATAATGGTAGTCAATGGGGCAAAAACAGCCACGAACAGTAAATGAGGGAGAATAAATTAAAATCTGATGCTGCACAAAAACTAACAATGCATCAAAGCCAATGTTGTTACTAATCTTTGACATGCCCAAGACTGTGATAAAAGGTAAAAAAAATATCCAGTCCACAATCACTTTTTATATTGAAAATAATCATTTTTTGTTTTTTCCACCCAAATCAGTGACATCATTTATGAACTTGGCAATTAAAGAGTAAAAATCCTGGATTTTTTTTAAGCATTTAGTAGTTTTGATCAGGACTGAGGTTGATTAATAAATTTATGCAAAAAAATTAGAAAAAAATATTTCTGATAGATTTTTACAGCAGTTTAATTTAGTGGATGTTTTTATCCCAAACATAATGAAAGGGTAGTAAATTTGCCCAGTGTATTTTTGAGGTTTTGCATTTTCCAAAATATGTATCAAAATAAGATTTGTCACCAAAAATCATTCCATTTGCTGAAACACAGAAAGTTGTGGCCAAATTAAGACTCAAAAACACCCCATAGTGGATGAAAACATCCCCAACAACACATAAGGGTTAAAAATGTCTTTGTTTAAGCTAGAGTTGCATCTCCTAATCACCTCACAAGCGCTCCGTGTTTCCACAGGCAGGTCTAATGGTGATTTATCTGAGCGGGACGCTCTGAATCAGGTGCGAGAAATGGCTGTCAGATTGCTAGAGGATGAAGATGTGGTCATACTCATGGGAATCTGTCAGAAGGTAAGAGAGATTCAGATGATCTCACATAATTAAAAGGTTTCTTTGTCCGGAGACCAAACTCATTTGCTGTTCTGACAGTATTTGCAAGAACGAGGGCTTCAGACGCTCGTCCAGCCGCTTCTGGCCGTCCTGAACACGCCAGAGAAGCTGCTGCTGCTCCGAGAGATCAGGTGAGAGCGTGTGCAAACCAGACGCCCGTAAGAAGATGGATAAACAAACAAAAGCAGCCAAATAGCAGAGGGTTACTGATGCTGTGTAATCAATTTTTGATCTGATGATCTTGCTATACAGAAGTTCCTATAGTTTTGTGTCTGTCTTCTCTCAGAACACTCGTGTCCTCCAGTGATCTTCCGCTCTTCAACAGCACGGTGTCTCCGTTTGAAGAGGAAGCTTATGATATTCTGAAGAGTCGCTCACGTAAATCTTCACGTATTAATGCACAATGGTTCATAGTTGCTTGCAGACCCCTTCAGTACATTCTTCTCGTGTGTTTAATTTAGGCAGAAGTTCTCCTCAGGCAGGCCATGCCCCCAGACGCCACCTCATCACACCTGCACCAGGTCAGCATAATTTTTTCTTGTATATCCATCAATAATTTCATCTACTGTACCGGCACTTGACCAAACTTCAAGTTAAATTTATTTTCACAATACACATCATTTTAAAGCAGCTTTACAGGAAGTCACACTGATAGGGCGATATGATGATATCAATGATACAAGATCAGCCTATATTGTGTTGTCATTCCTGGACTTGTTGTGCACTATTCATCAACACACATTATTCCCAATAATAACTGGAAAGTGTATCTCTCTCTGCCTCAGATGTGCATGGTGGATTGAGCTGCACGCTTCAAAAGACAAGGAGAGACACAGTCAGCTTCTAGAAGGTCTCGAGCAGCTCCGTTTGTCCTCCTATCAAGACCAGAATGAGTCACTGCACATGTCTGGAGCCTTCAGCCCATTACTGGACGTTCCTGTGGACACTTACACTCATTCAGACTCATTATCGTCCTCCAGGGCGCTCCTTCCCAACTGGCTACTGGCGGAGAATGTGCGTTCAGACTCCTTCCCAGACATCAGACAACGGTTTCGCCCGTTCAGATGACACATGTGTTCATTCACAAAGAGGAAGAGCTCCTGTCAAGAATGGGCTTTCGAAGAGTAAATCAGACGGAGCGGATGTGCTGTTTACTGTAGTGGACGTTCCTCGCCACAAGAGGCCGCTGCTCTCACAGGTCTTTGGTTCCCTTAAGAAGTGCCATAGTTCAACAGTGACGCCCGCAGGACAGTCTGTGCAACAGCAGCTGCGAGAGACGCCTACAAATGAGCCAGAGTTTGAGCTCACAACAGTCCACATCAGCAAAACCAAGCAGTCTCTGGGTATTCAGTTTTCTTTTCATATCTTTTCAAAGCGAAGCAAGTGTTTGTTTTTTTTTGTGCACATCATTATTTTTGTCTCAATCTTGAATCAGAATAACTTCCCTTCCCTCTTGCAGCATCTCTTCTCTTCTCTGATGACGAGGGCGGGGCAACCTGTCACTCACATGAGATCCACCAATAGCAAACCACAACCATCCAATCAATTCCCCACAGACAAAATCAAGCCCCGCCCTACATTTGTTCTCTCGTTCCAGAAGCATTTTACTCAGATATACGGCATAATAGGGAAGAAAAGATGAGCACAACTTCCCTTTCATGCAGACTTTAAGGGGGTCATTCGAGGAATTAACTTTTCCTTGATGTTTTGAGATGAGAGTTTATTCTACAACGCAAACATGCTCTAATTCTCAGAAGTGAAAAATAGTAGAATAGAGTCAAATGTGGTGAAATGTGTTGTAGCTTGTGCTGTTCTGCTCATTGAAGAGGGGGAAAGTTCTGTTTACATCTTTTTTTTTTTTTCAAAGAATTTAATAAAGTAAGTTTTTGTTTGTTTTTATTTTATTACATAATTTGTATATAAACACCACTGGTTGAGAACCACTGTCTTAAATTCACAGCAGGAAATAAATAAATAAATAAATAAATAAAAATTAAATAAATTATCATAAATGAAATTGACTAAATTTTGAAACTAAAACTTTAGTGGACTTTCCAGGAAAACAAACAAACAAAAACAGGTATGGAAGAGGATTAGGGTTAAGTAATAATAAAATAAAACCATTTCGAGATTAAAGTAATTATAATTGCAAGATTAAACTAGTTAAATTTTGAGAAAAAAAGTCTAAATGTCGAGAATAAACTCATTCAATTTTGAGAACAAAGTCGTTGTGTTTCGAGAAAACACGTTAAATTTCAAGAAAAAAGTCTAAATAAAATGTTGACAATAAACGTATTAAATTTGAGAATAAAATAATTGTGTTTCGAGAGAAAAATTTGTTAAATTTGATTAAAATAATCAAAATAAAATGTGAGAATAAAAACGCATTCGATCAGTGTTTTATTCGACATTTTATTTTAACTTTTTAATTGAAGTTTAACAAGTTTTTTCTCAAAAAACAATGACTTTATTCTCAACTTATTTAGCTTATTTTCGACATTTTGACTTTTTTCATGAAATTTAACGTTTTTTAACGACTTTATTCTCGAAATTTAATGAGCTTATTCTCAACATTTCGACTTGTTTTTCTCAAAATAACAAGTTCTTCCTTAACACAACGACTTTCTCAATTTTTTCTCAACATTTATTTGACTTTTTCTCAATTTAACAAATTTTTCTCAAAACAACTTTATTCTCAAGATGTAATGTTTATATCTCGACATTTTATTTAGACTTTTTAATCGAAGTTTAACAAGTTTTTTTCTCATAAAACAATGACTTTATTCTCAACTTAATTAGCTTATTTTCCTCGAAATTTAACGTTTTTCCTTAACACAACGACTTTATTCTCAATTTCATGATTTTATTCGCAACATTGTATTTTGACTTTTTTCTCAATTTAAAGGTCCCGTTCTTCGTGATCCCATGTTCAAACTTTAGTTAGTGTGTAATGTTGTTGTTAGAGTATAAATAAAATCTGTAAAATTTTAAAGCTCAAGTTCAATTTTATTTAACAGAAGTCGCCTACATCGAACGGCCATTTGGACTACATCCCTCTACTTCCTTCTTTAATGACGTCACTAAAACAGTTTTTTACTAACCTCCGCCCACAGGAATACACAAGAGTTGCGTTTGTAGAGTGTGTTTGTCGCCATGTCGTCGAAACGCTGTTATTTTCATCCCGCAGTCCAATCACCGGGTCTGATTCCGGCTCAAATTGATAGGGTAAAATTAAAGACATGTTTACAATAACACTGAGTGCGTGCATCCACTTATGGTAAGAGGCGTGACCTTTCCGGGCACGGTGCGCTCAGAGCTGTCGAATCACAACACAGGAACCGCTGGCACAATCAGAACTCGTTACGTATTTCTGAAGGAGGGACTTCATAGAACAAGGAAGTCATCAGCCCGTTTTTATGACAGTGGAAACAGCGGTATACAGATAAGTAAATTATGTGAAAAATACTGTGTTTTTTACACGCGAAACATGAACACATGTTATATTGCACACTATAAACACAATCAAACCTTCAAAAAAACCACGAAAAACGGGACTTTAACAAATTTTTCTCAAAACAACTTTATTCTCAAGATGTAATGTTATTCTCAACATTTTATTTAGACTTTTTAATCGAAGTTTAACAAGTTTTTTCTCATAAAACAATGACTTTATTCTCAACTTAATTAGCTTATTTTCCTCGAAATTTAACGTTTTTCCTTAACACAATGACTTTATTCTCAATTTCATGATTTTATTCGCAACGTTGTATTTTGACTTTTTTCTCAATTTAACGAATTTTTTCTCAAAACACAACTTTATTCTCAAGATGTAATGTTTATTCTCAACATTTTATTTTGACTTTTTAATCGAAGTTTAACAAGTTTTTTTCTCAAAAACAATGACTTTATTCTCAACTTATTTAGCTTATTTTCGACATTTTGACTTTTTTCATGAAATTTAACATTTTTTTTAACGACTTTATTCTCAATTTAATGAGCTTATTCTCGACATTTCGACTTGTTTTTCTCAAAATAACGAGTTTTTCCTTAACACAACGACTTTCTCAATTTCATTTAATTCTCAACATTTAATTTTGACTTTTTTCTCAATTTAACGAATTTTTTCTCAAAACAACTTTATTCTCAAGATGTAATGTGTATATTCTCAACATTTTATTTAGACTTTTTAATCGAAGTTTAACAAGTTTTTTCTTATAAAACAATGACTTTATTCTCAACTTAATTAGCTTATTTTCCTCGAAATTTAACGTTTTTTTACTTAACACAACGACTTTATTCTCAAAATTTCATGATTTTATTTGCAACATTGTATTTTGACTTTTTTCTCAATTTAACAAATTTTTTCTCGAAACAACAACTTTATTCTCAAAATCTAATGTTTATCTCAATATTTTATTTTGACTTTTTTCTCGAAATTTAACGAGTTTAATCTCACGTTGTAGTGACTTTAATCTCGATAATTTTTTTTTTTTATTGCTTGGCCCTAATCCTCTTCCGTAATTCGGTGACCCCGTTAAAGCTGGCATGAAATTTCTATTTGTTTTCTAAATGCATGTTGTTGATTTTCTTGTGAACGATTGAAACATGCATGCTTAATTGTTTTTTAATTTGACCTAGTAATTTTTAATTAAAATGTCACAACTGGATCTTCCAATTACAACTATAAATCTAATTAACAACCAATGGATAGGACGACGCAAGCAAGCTTTAATTTCGTGTGTAGTCTAATCTTTAACTCCTCAGTGGGTAATTTATGATATAAATGAAGTGCAGGTAATTATGTCCAGTGATATGTGTGTGTGTTGTGATCAGGGATCAGTATATCCGGAGGATCAGAGTCCAGGGTTCAGCCCATGGTGAAGATCGAGAGGATTTTCCCAGGAGGAGCTGCATCTACTAATGATGCTCTGCGGGTAACAGACGACGAAGCCCTGTTGGTCAATGGCAGCACGTGTGATTAGCTCATGCTGAGTCTGTGTGTCTGTTCTCTGTGTCTCAGGCTGGTTTTGAGCTGGTGTCGGTGGACGGCGTCTCTCTGCAGGCTGTGACCCATCAGGATGCTGTGGAGATCATACGGCAGGCCTTCAGTAACAAGAACATCAACCCAATGGAGCTTGTGGTCAAAGTTCCCAGAGAGCCCAGAGTCTCATGACCAGACACGATGCCTTACTGTATGTATTTCATGACATTTGACCAAATCATCATTCAGGAATGAAGAACAAACACTAACTGGGTGAATCTCATAAGCGTGGCGATGTGTGAGATTCACCCTCTTTGATTAGAAGACTGTTAAAGTGGCGATTTCACTATTTGTTTCTTTTAAAATACATCAAACTTGCCCTGAAAATAGGCATAGATGCAGTTAAAGTGGCTAAAGATTAACTCAGGATAAACTACCATTCACATTAACTTGAACTTAAAGAGTTTGAGGAAATTATCCTTAAAACATACTTCATATACGGCCACAATCCAGTGACATTCTGCAGAATCATGTCGGGAAAATAAAGTGACATCATCCGAGTCTGTCTGTATGATCACAGACAAACGCTCAAAAAATATATATTCAGAAATCACAACAATCCAACATAATGTAAAGACATTCTAATAAATCCTGGTTTATTTGCTCTGGTAACACAAAGATCAGTATTTTCAAGAACATAAATATTGAATCAAATACCAGTATTACAGTTGATTCATTGCAGGTGTTTAATTACAAACAACATTAAATATACAGCACGAAAAATATACAATGTATTGGCTTCATACAAATACTGTTAATTAAAAAAATTATAATACCACCACAATCACCCACAAGATACAGAGCAGTTTAACGCACGCCAGCAATGCTTTGGTCTATTCACAGTGGCTACGCATCTATAAATGTGTGCACAATGAGGTTATTCAATATTATGTGACTGTATGTGAATCTAAAGTGTGCAGTAATGCTTTTATTTTGGTACAAATATAACAGTCTGTTGCTTTTATCAAAGAAGAGATCATATTCCTCACTTTAGTATTGAATAGTGCCACGTTCACCTCATGTCAGAATTACCGTAAGAGATGCTTGTGACTCTGAAATTAGTTAGTTATTAATCAATGTTTATGGATGTATGTGTAGCTGTGTTGTTGTTAAATGCTAAATACTTTATAAATACATTAAACTATTAAAGAACGAAAGCCATTTTGTGAGGCGGCTTGAGCTTCAACTCTGAGTTCCCAGCTTTATAATTATGAGTTTCAGAGCATGAGTAGTTTTTACTAATCAGACACTCAATAACGATAATTCTGACATGACGTGATCGCAGTATAACTGTGCTTTAGGAATCGAGACACTGAGCAGAAGTGGATTTTCTCATGTTAATGAAGGGGAAAGCCACGAGTAGTTTGGTATATCGCATAAACGCTGAATGGAAACGGCAAGATAGGAAAACATGCGCTTAAACTACGATGGAAATGCATTTACTGGATAAACTCCTGGATGTGCAATGAAAAAAGTCACATGACTTTTCCTCAACAGAGGATGTGATTGGATAACTGGACTAACAAACGGACCAATCGCATCACAGCAAATGTTAAAGTTTTGGTTTTCTTGCTTTATTTCCAATTCCGCACAAGTTTAATTTGCAACTTTGCATTGAAACATAGATAATGACACAAAAGTGCACTTCTGTGAGTTTACAAACATACTGTATGGAAGCTTGTTTCCGCCACTAAATACAAAATAAAAAAGGTAATTGCGACTTTCTATCTCACAATTCTGACTTTTTTTCTCGCAACTGCGAATTATAAAGTCAGAATTGTGTTATAAAGTCAAAATAGCAAGATATAGTCGCAATTCTGACTTTTTTTCTCGCAATTCTGACTTTTTTTTCTCGCAATTCTGACTTTTTTTCTCGCAATTGCGAAATATAAACTTGTAATTCTGACTTTAAAACTCGCAATTCTGACTTTTTTTCTCACAACTGCAAATTATAAAGTGAGAATTGTGATAAAGTCAGAATTGCGTGTTATAAAGTCAAAATAGCAAGATATAGTTGCAATTCTGACTTTTTTTCTCGCAATTCTGACTTTTTTTCTTCTTTTTCTCGCAATTGCGAAATATAAACTTTCAATTCTGACTTTTTTTCTCACAACTGCGAATTATAAAGTCAGAATTGTGTGATAGTCAGAATTGCATGTTATAAGGTCAAATAGCAAAATATAGTCGCAATTCTGACTTTTTTCTCACAATCTGATTTTTTTCTCGCAATTTTTTTTTGCGAATATAAACTTGCAATTCTGACTTTAAAACTCGCAATTCGACTTTTTCTCACAACTGCGAATTATAAAGTGAGAATTGTGATAGTCAGAATTGGTGTTATAAAGTCAAAATAGCAAGATAGTCGCTTCTGATTTTTCTCGCAATTGCGAAATATAAACTTGCAATTCTGACTTAAAAAATTTGCCATTCTGATTCTATCTCACAGTCTGATTTTTTTCTCGCAACTGCGAATTATAAACTCAGAATTGTGTTATAAATCAAAATAGCAAGATATAGTCGCAATTCTGACTTTTTTCTCGCAATTGCGAAATATAAACTCGCAATTCTGACTTTAAAACTCTCAATTCTGACTTTATATCTCGCAATTCTGACTTTTCTCACAACTGCGAATTATAAAGTGAGAATTGTGTAATACAGTCAGAATTGCGAGATATAGTCAAAATAGCAAGTTAGTCGCAATTCTGACTTTTTCTCGCAATTGCGAAATATAAACTTGCAATTCTGACTTAATTCGCAATTCTGACTTTTTATCACACAATTCTGACTTTATATCTTGCAATTCTGAGAAAAAAATTCAGAATTGTGGGATATAAACTCGCAATTGCGTCTTATGAAGTCAGAATTGTGAGATATAAACTCAATTCTGACTCACAATTCTGAATTGTGAGAGAGAAAAAAAAAAAAATCGCAATTACCTTTTATATTATTTCATGGCAGAAACAAGCTTCCATACATACTGTGTGCCACGTGTGCCTAAAGATAATTGACACAGAGTCAATTAAATGTAGTTGCACCAATTATTAGGCCACATAAATTATGTAACAAACTGTAACAAACAAGCTATGCTGTGCACAGTTTTTTGCATTTTATGCAGAGCACATTTGTGAAATGAGTGCGGCAGTAGACAAATACCTAGATTTAGAGTGACAATTTCCCATTACATGTTCCTCAAACCATGTGATGAAGATGATTTCAGATCTCTGTTGCAGCGATGTCGTCGAAGGTGACTTCATTTCCGCTGCTCTCGTCGTCCTGATCTCTGGACTCCAGCTCGAGGCTGAGTTCACGGAGTGATCGCTCCAGATCGCGGTTTCTTTTGTACATCTGCACGTAGTTCTGCTGTAACTGTTTCTGGTATCGAATCACTTTCTCTTTCTCCTCTTCCCAGCTCTTTCTCTCGCTCTCGAACGCAGCGGCCCGATCGGACGAATGCTGGCGTTCGTAAGCGAGCTCCGCCTTCAGCCTGTCCATCTGCTGCTTGGAGCCTTTCAGCTCCTCGCTTTCGTTGGCCAGCCGTTGATCCTCGGCGGAGGAGGCGCTCAGAGCCTCCCGCAGGCGAGACGACTCCTCTTCCAGGCGGCTCATTTTCTCTCTGAGCAGCTCGCTTTCGCTCTTGCGCCGCTGCAGTTCGTTCTCGCAGACCTCGAGCTCCAGGGTTCGTGTGCGTGAGGCCGTGTGCGCCTCCTGCAGCTGACTCTGGCACGTCTGCAGCTCCGCACGAACCTCCCTCAGCTGCCCGCGCAGCGTCACCAGCTCACCAACACGCTGCGCCAGATCGGCCTGAAGGTCCTTCAGCTGCTGCTTGAGCAAGGAAATCTCACCAGACTTCTGGCACACCTGAAGGGTACAGCGGCATGAGACAAAATTCAGGTCATTAAATGTCATAAAACATCTTAAATAGTATAAAAAACTATCATTTTAAAGAGGACCTATAATGCCCCTTTTCACAAGATAAAGTCTCTGGTGTCTCCAGAATGTGTGTGTGAAGTTTCAGCTCAAAATCCCCCACAGATCATTTATTATAGCTTGTCAAATTTGCCCCTATTTGGGTGTGAGCAAAAACACGCCTTTTTTTGTGTGTCCCTTTAAATGCAAATGAGCTGCTGCTCCCACCCCCTTTCCAGAAGAGGGCGGAGCTTTAACAGCTCAACAACAACAAAGCTGGAGAATCTCACGCAGCCAAAATGACGACGGTGTTCAGCCTTACATTGTTCAAACCGGAGTCGACACTGATGGAGAGACTCAGGAAGAAGTTACAACTTTTAGACGTTTCTGAATGGTTAGTGGATAAATTGATGTAGTTGCTGTGGAGTTGATTCAACTCATCCACTAGCATGTGCCGTCATGTTCATCTTTTGTGTTGAATTGACCCTCGTTTGTGAAGCAGTCCGGCGTAAAATGACGGCATGACAACAACATTTGACGACTCACCTCCCATTTGGTCTCCTCCAGTCTGGGGCCCAGCTGGGTGTGCTCTCGTTCGAAGGAGGCGCAGCGCTCCTCGAGCCTCTGTCGCTCCTGCAGGAGCTGCGTCATGTCCTCCTGCAGCTTCTTCTTCTCCTGCTGCAGCTGAAACACCTGGAGCTGCAGCAACTGCTGCTCTCGCTGCGCTTTTTGAGACGCCTTCTGCATTTTAGCCGCACAGGTCTGTCTGAACTCCTCCATCTCCAGCTCTGTGCGCTTCTGTCTCTCCTCGTACACCTGCATGAACACACACACAAGCATATAATCTGTTAAGAAACTAGTGTTCAATTTGAGTGTGTATGTTTAAGGCCCATTAACACTAAAAATTAGAACTATATTAGCATCCACACAAACGGATGATAGCATTAAGTGCACACTGCAGTTTTGTCGTCTGTCGCTTTAAATGCTGGAGCGCTTTAAATCAGGGTGGATTCTGATTGGCTGTAAATGTTTTTATTGTTCATCAACTGAAAAAAAAAATCACTCTGAAAGTGATTCCAATGATATGATTCCTCTGTGTTGTTATCGTTATAGTTGTGTTGTGTACTCTGTATTCTCTTAAAGTTGGAACCACAAATTTCATTCCCTTTGATTTATAAATTGTGTGCATGATTTACTAATTCGTTCCCTCTAATAGTGCACACTCTTACTGATTCATTCCCTCAATTTATATTGTGTGCTGATTTACTGATAATTCCTCAATTTATAAATCGTGTGCATGATTTACTGATTCATTCCCTCAATTTATAAATCGTGTGCATGTTTACTGATTCATCCCTCGATTTATAATCGTGCGCTGATTCTCCCTCAATTTCGTGCATGATTACTGATTAATTCCCTCAATTTACTAAATAGTGCCATGATTTACTGATTCGTTCCTCGACTTATAATCGTGTGCATGATTTACTAAATAGTGCACATGCATCGCTAAATAGTGCACATGATTTACTGATTAATTCCCTCGATTTACTAAATCGGTGTGCATGATTTACTGATTAATTCCCTCAATTTATAAATCGTGTGCATGATTACTGATTAATTCCTCAATTTATAAATCGTGTGCATGATTACTGATTCATTCCCTCGATTTATAAATAGTGTGCATGATTCACCGATTCATTCCCTCAATTTATAAATCGTGTGCATGTGACATTCCCTCGATTTATAAATCGTGTGCAATGATTTACTGATTATTCCCTCGATTCGTTCCTCGATTATAAATAGTGCGCTTATGATTTACTGATCGTCCCTCGATTTATAAATCTGCATGATTACTGATTCATTCCATCGATTTACTAAATAGTGCACGATTTACTGATTCGTTCCCTCGATTTACTAATAGTGCGCATGATTTACTGATTCGTTCTCTCGATTTATAAATCGTGTGCATGATTTACTGATTCAACGATTTACTAAAAGTGCCGATTTACTGATTACTAAATCGTGCACGATTTACTGATTCTTCCCTCATAGTGCGCATGATTACTGATTTCGTTCTCTCAAATTATAAAACATGATTTACTGAATAGTTCCTCGATTTTAATAGTGCGCACGATTACTAATTAGTTCCCTCGATTGATAGCGCGCATGATTTAATGATCGTGCCCTCGACTACTAATAGTGCGCATGATTTACTGATTCATTCCCTCGATTTACTAAATAGTGCGCATGATTTACTGATTCATCCCTCAATTTACTAAATAGGCACAATTACTGATTCGTTCCCCGATTTACTAAATAGCACACTGATTCATTCCTCAATTTACGAATAGGCGCGATTTACGATTCGTTCTCCAATTTATAAATAGTTTGACTAACCTGATTTAGTAGCGCGCATGATTTACTGATTCGTTTCATTTTAATATAATGGCGGCATGATTTAATGATTCGTTCCTCAATTTACTAAATAGCGAGCAGGATTTACTGATTCGTTCCCTCGATTTACTAAATAGTGCGCATGATTTACTGATTCATTCCCTCAATTTACTCAATTATGATTCGTTCCCTCGATTTACTAAATAGTGTGCAATTTAAGGATTTCCTCGATTATAAACATGATTTACGAAATAGTGCACGATATTTACTGATTCGTTCCCTCGATTACTAAAAATGTGCACGATTTACTGATTTGTTCCCTCGATTTATAAAATCGTGTGCATGATTATGATTCATTCCCTCGATTTACTAAATAGTGCACGATTTACTGATTCGTTCCCTCGATTTACTAAATAGTGAACGATTTACTGATTCGTTCCCTCGATTTATAAACGTGTGCATGATTTACTGATCATTTCCCTCGATTTACTAAAGTGCACGATATGATTCGTTCCTCGATTTACTAAATAGTGCACATGATTTACTGATTCGTTCCCTCGATTTACTAAATAGTTTGCACCATTTACTAATTCGTTCCCTCAATTTCTAAATTGTGCTCATGATTTTGCAAATCGAGGGAATGAATTAGTAAATCATGCGTGTGCACGATTTAGCCTGCTATTTTTTTTTTCCTGCATGTCATGTGCGGGGCTCCGTAATGTATACATTGCCTTCATGGTAAACTAATTAATTTCCTGACGGCTGAGATTCATTTTCATGAAATGGTCCTAAAAGAGAGATTCTCCTGGTTTCCTACCATCATCACTCTCAGGAGAGATGAAATCGCACACACCTGACAGATCGCCGCTTCGTTCTCATCCAGGTTTTCCCTGAGCTGCTGAAGCTCCTGGTCTCTCTCCCTCAGTTTCTCCTCCAGGTCTCTCACGATGGCCTCGTAGGCCTCGATGGGTGGAGGCGACGGTCTGCCGGAGCCCATGTCCGACAGCAGCTGACAGCGGCCACCCAGAGAACCCGTGCTCTTACTGGAAGAGGAGCGTCCGCTGTCTGAGTTCGAGTGTCCGTGATGTTTGGTCACCTCGCTTTGGTTATACACGGGGCCGTTGTACGCCGGGAGGTTTGTTAAGGAGTTGCGTGCCGTGTCCGTCATGGTAAAAGACTGACTGAACAAACCGTTGCGAGCGCCGCTGTAAGAACTGCGTCGCTCCATCGTTACGGGCGTGATGTCTTCATCTTCTGGAGAAAACAAGCTTAGGTTTCCTTGGCTTCCTGAGAGACCGGCGCCGAGCCGCGGAGACAAGTACTGCACGGCGTTCCGGTTCTTGGGAATGACAGGTTTGAAGGCAGTGGGTCTGATTATAGCCTGCTGAATGTTCTGGGAGAAAACAGAATGAGAAATCATGAGAAACCTCAGCGTATAACTTTTAATAATGATAAAAATACATGTGGCTCAGCTTTTAGTGACGTGATGGATCTACTGGATGATTCTCAATTTTTGCCAAGTATCATGTGCCTAGATCAACTTTGTCCTGGAACAATATTACTAGCAGCCAGTCAAATTTTTGGTATAACAAAGGCCTTGATAAGGTTAGGCTTCAGGCCTTGAGTGCCAATCTTAAACTTCATGGTTTGGATTTTAGGATACACCAATATTTAAAATTTGTCCAATATCAATAGGCTAACAATTTTCATTTCACTGATTACTAGTAAATGGGTGACATTGAATTTCTTTACTATTTTGTCTTAATTTAAAAATAAAGCATTAAAAATGTTAATTAAAAGGTATATAGGAAATAAAAAACAGCACAATACAGTACAAATAACACTGATATTCATTTTGAGATTCACTAAAGATTACATTTAACTGTTATTAAATAATGTGTTTTTATATATATATAAATTAAATCAAATTAAATTAAAATGTTGATCATTTAAATATAATAATTTTATAATATTGCCCAAAGTACAGATTTATTTAAAATTAAAAATATATATTTTGGGATTTATTATGATAGGACAGTTAAAGATTACATTTTAAGTGTTATTAAATTATTTAGGGCAGTTTAGGACAGACAGGTAGTGACAGGAGAGTATGGAGGGGAACAGGATCATTTTATTAATCCCTAATCCTGTACTCACCCTTTCTAACTGTCCAGACACAGGAACCAGTTTCGGAGGCCCATCCACACCAGCCATTCCCACATCCAAATGATTATCATTCCAGTCCCTTATCAAGTCCTCATGGGAATATGAACGTGTCCCGAAGCCTTTCGCTCTGCCAACGATGCCCCTTCTCTTGCTGGACGGAGTTCGACTTCCAGCCTGAATGTCCTGCGAGGCGTCGGACAGCAGTCGTCCGGAGCCCAGCGTGCCCTTGCGGAAGTTGGTACTGACCTCTATGTTGGCTCGGTCGGGATAAGTTATGTGGGTCGGCTTCATGCTGCTGACGGCACCCATCGCTCCCAATAGAGGAGGTGAGTTCGGATGGAGGCGAGGGTCCAGGCCTGGTCCTGGATGGTCAATGGACACGGGGAGAGACTGGACCAGCGCCATCGCTGATGACACGGGAGCTCAGAAAACCTGCACATAGATGAGACACAAGTTATTGGGTGGAGGTGGAGCGTATCGGCTGGTTTACTTCCCTATGTGTTCTTGACTGGTCAGTGTGGTCAATATAACAGTCCTGCTGGTCTTCTCATCAGGGTTCATCATGAGCACTAACTCACTTGCGCTCAGCATATGGGATTAATCTAGATTAGATTAAAAGAACCCCAGTTTGATCTGCCTCAACAGTTTAAAACAATACGAGCGCTAAAGCTGATTAAATCTGTCCTAACCGTTAATAACATCTGTCAAGGAGAAACGGCGGGTTGTACTTCTGTATTTCAGAATGGCAGAATGACTTTTCAAACTGGTTAAACAAGTTTCAAACACTTTGTACAAAGCTAGATGGGAAGATCCATCCCAAACTCAGGTCATTAGTTGAGTCTGACCAGGTTGGGCCGTTCAAACTGATTATGATTCCTTTGGTGGAGCAGAAATTACACATTTAACCTTTAACCAACCCTTTAACCAATAGTCTGCGCTGACTACGAAGACATTGGCAGAGGTGGAGCAAGTTGAAAAGATCATGAAGACAAACATTTGTTATAATAATGTGAATTATTGTGAATCATTCACAAACATGACTCATTAAATGGGTCAATCTAAGTCTGGAATTACTGCCATCTCCTCCCACATTTAAAAATGTGTCTTACCAACTTTGTCACTTACAGCTGCTTCCACATGAACTTCAAGCATCAAATTCAAGGCTTTGATCTTCAGAACATTCTTACAGCTGTTTGATCTTTCACAACGAGGCACAAAGTCACTTTCCAGACCCTTCACCGCCTCTGATCCTCTGTGGTGGAATGAGATTCAAACCTCCACATGATCAGCTGAGACCATTACAATTAACCACAACCATAAACAAAAACACAAAAAGGTTAATTTCCTTTCTGTTTGTGTACTAATCTAGTTTATACAACAATTTTTTTTTTTTTATGGTTCTCTGATTGGCTGAGAGCCGTGCGATATCCCCCAGTATCAGCACTGGAACCGTTTCTCCGTTTATATCACGCGGTGACTGTCATGGCAAATCCACCATATTTTTATAAATACTACTGTTGTTATTTCACAATGTAGTTTTAAGAGATTTTTGGGCAAGAACCTAGTTATTTAGACCTCAAATATGTGACTCATATATAAACATAGCGACTATTTTACAATTTGTTTTTACGCTTTCGCAGATGCGATCTCCAGGTCGTTCAGCGCTCATGTACCCACAGAGAACAGCTTCATCTCAGTCAGTCCTTCATTTGCCACTGGCTCTTATGTAGATAGTGATTAAATGAGATATAATTCATTTGGGGTATATCAAACGGTCAATCTTTGGTCTTATTAATCTATTACTTGTTCCAGAGCAAATCAGTTTGGGTTAAGAGGAAAAGTAAGTTTCATACTCTATATTTAGGCTATATTTAACTTCAATCCTGTATTAGAGCGCTACTTTTGTACGTTTGATTGAATTGTTTGCTTGTGTTTTTAATTTATTTGATTGTGTTTATCATTTGCTTGCGTTTGTCTTTTATAATGGCTATTGTTGTTAATTTAAATATTGTTGTTCAATAAATATTATTTCATATAAACAATATGCCGTATTTGGTATTGAGAAAGGGTCTGTCAATAGTATCAGCGAAAGTTACATTATTATACCATTAGATGGCGGCTCTTTAAAAGTGAGTCAGAACAAGGAAGTTGTTTTAGCACTGTAGGAAATCCCCTTAACTTTTAAAAGGACAAAGATATCGCTAAACTGATTTTTTCTAATGGATATAATATGGACATTGATCTGAAGAATGAATGCTATATCAGATGCAGGTAATACACTAGTACCATAATACTCTACAAAATACAATAAGCTTCAGTGAAGCGACTCGTTCCTTCGTTACTAGTTTTAAAATGACGTTTTAGAATTAGTAAAGGAGGCTTGGTCTCAACTGTGAAACTTGTGATTTGAAGTAGTTCTGCACAAAAGAGGGTTTTCAAAGACACTTCATTGTTGTTCTTATTTATTTACACACTCGTGCCGTCGAACTGTTGTATAAATGCAATATCACATTCATATCCGTGCGATATGTCTCTATATCAGCACGCTGTGAATGATTACCTACGGCCAAATCACAGCCGTGCTGATATACAACCTCGTGTGATATTGCTCATTTATTCTTCAGTCTTGCCATTGTGCACTATGAATAATTGCTTGTGTTGTACAACGTTTGTAAGTGACTTTGCATAAATGAATAAATGTAAATATAATGAACCACTGACTGCCTGAAGTGGTTCATGTTTCATGAGCTGAACTGAGGTCAGTGTTTGAGTCGTCATGCATGACCAAATGCACCATAGGATCACTGATACCGATCTCTTCCTGAATGACATTAAATACACGTCTCGGTCTCACAGAGCTACGCTGATCATCTTCAGCATACAACACACGGCTTACAAGTAAACATTACGGTGTCGTGTTCAGAGTTCTGTGACACTAAACCTCTGTGTGGAGCAGGAAACGCAACAAAACAGCGTGACTTGAGTGAAAAAGCCTTTCAGCATTTATTTCATAGCTCTATACTCTCCGGTTCACACAGAACTGGATATTGCAGTTAATAATTTGAGATGCAAGTCAGTTGAGTGAAATAAAAAAATAAAGGTCTTGAAACAAAAGTTGAACGTATTTTAACCTGAGCGCCACATTTTTAGAACGCTGCGTCATGCAACGGTCAAACACGTCCATCTAGTGCGTGTTTACATTGAAAAACAATGGAAAAATAGCGCAGTGGAATGGAAAAATCACCCCTTACTCTTCTACTATGACTCATTTGAACCTGATTTATTTCTCCTGAGGAATATTAGGAGAAGAAAAGTCAATACTTTGTTTAGTCTCCGAGCCATGAGAGTCTCTTTAGGGAGAAAAGTCAAACATTGTTTCAACACACACACACACGGTTCTCTGTTGGTCACATACCTGATGTTAAATCCTGCATGTCGTCCGATTCTGTGACACTGATACTGATGAAGCCGTGTGTCCGTCAGTCCGCTTCACTTTCTCTAGCTGAAGTACTTCAGTCTCCCTCTGTCTCAGTGTGTGTGTGTGTGTGTGTGTGTGTCCCTGAGGGAAACTCATTTCTCCGCTGCACGTGTGAAATGTTCTCAAACCCCTTCAAGCGCTCACGCTCTTTCTCTCTGTCTCTCCCTCCCTCTCCGTCCTTCAGTTTCTTAATTCTTGTCTTCGTTACATCAGTACTCATGGTGTGTTATGGGAATATTTCACGATTAAGCAATACTGACAACGCTACAGAGCGATTAAACACAACAACGTGACTCACGCTCATAGTTTCATCTCTTTTAGGCCACATACACACTACAAAGTTTCAATGGTTCTCAACTATGACATAAAACAAGACAAAACCAATCTTTAAAATAAGCTTGCAAAAAAAAAAAAAAAAAAACAAGAAATTAAGGTATTTCTTATTTTAAGACCTGGAATGTCAGGGAAATTAATCAAATTCTAAAACACCATCGGTATTTTTATAATGAATATATATTTTTCTATATATGCTAAGATCTAAAATATTTTATGGGGTAGTAAAAATATCTTTTAAAAGATGTTTAAGTGTGAAAATGTTCACTATCCTGTTTAAAAAGACACTTAACATTCAGTAATATTATTGATTTGATTGCACTGACACAAAATAAACTGAATTGAGCTGAAAAATGACACTATCCAACAGTTATTGAACTGAACCGAATCAACACTGAACTGAATTTATCTGAATAAGCTTCTGTAGAGCTTCTTTACAGATTAATTTTGCAACATTGACACTGTTATTTTCCTGTTTTATTACTGTGAAGCTGATTTGAAACAGTCTATAAAATAAAGCTGACTTGACTAATGATGTGACTAAATTAGGGATGCACCGATATGAAAATTTTGGCCGATAACCGATAATTGTTTATATTTGAAAGCTGATAACGGATATATTGGCTGATAAACCTAAACACAAATTTTTATATCATTTTTGAGAGCCTGATTACAAAAACATGTCCCAAACATGCAATTATAATGTTATCATTATGCAAAAGTGCAATGAAGGTTGCATTAGCATTAAAACTACAAACATGCATTTGCGAACACCTCCAGATGTGGATCAGATCACAATGTTTTGGGCCTCGTCTGCACCCGTATTTAATGCTGAGACGGATGTTAATAGCAGGCGTAAACTGGAAGCTGCCTGATTCAGTTTTTAGAAGAGCTAATTTTGCATCCTTGTAAAGTATTCTGGGCCGGCCCCGATCCACAGATCTGTGCGATTAAACCTCAGGCACATCACAAATAGATCTCAGTGTGGAAAATCTTTATACTCTGATTCACACACAGATCATTTGAGTTCATCACAGTCTAGACGTGAATACATCGTATGTTGAAACACATCAGGTGAACCCAAAACCAGCTAATTACGACCAATTAGTTGATTTTGCGTTCAGATCAGTATGAGCGATGCTAACTGTAAACACACAGACAGCGACAGTGACAAATGAAGCCGTAAATGCAAACACACATTAAATACATTATTACACTTCCAGAGGAAAGTTTTGAATGAGTGTGCTGTGCTGGTGTATATATAGGCTAGTGTAAGTAGGCTACAGCGTGCCGTGTGTGTCTCTCTCAGGTCCTGTAAATGGGTCACGCTGGACACAGTTAAACTGGTTCTACAGGCAGAGCGAAGCGACCAGAACAGAACGAGACAAGAAAATATATTCAGGATCAGCGCCAAAACACACACACCTTTAGTCAACGTTCATCCACACACATCTCCGTCTGTTTTTTCACATCATTCATGTGATGCTCAAGAAAAAGACAACTCAACAACCAGAAAGAGTTTTAATAATCGTTCTAATTCTATGAGAATAGTAAATCCATGCAACAACTGCACTGATAATGACACGGAGGAATGATATCACTGGGATCACTTTCATACGCCAATCAGATTCTGACTTTAAAGAGCTCGAGCATTTAAAGCAACAGACGACAAAACTGTAGCACGCACTTATGATAAATGAAATGTTATCATGCGCTGGTGTGGACGCTAATATAGTTATCTTTCTTGGTCTGAACGGGCCTGTTTTCATTTTCATTTTTAAAACAGCATTTTACTACAAAATTCAAAATCTGATGAGGCCACTTTTATGATTTTTGGATGAACCGTTTAGAAGTTATATGCAAAAATAGCCATTTTTCGTTTCTCCGGACCAGTAGGTGGCGCTGCCGAAGCGCAGCATGTAACCTCAGGTCATGCTTGTGATGACATAGACCAGGTCTGGTCTGAATACGATAAAGCGTTGAGGAGATACAGCCGTAAAATTCGTTTGTGCGTTTTCCGAAAAACAAATCAACTGTTTGACAAATCAACTTGAAATTCCATTACTTTTTGTCGACATGGTCTGAAGATGATCTGGTTCAATTTTCATGAAAATCGGAGTAACGGCCTAGGAGGAATTAGAATTTTTTTTTTTTTTTTCGGAAAATTCAAAATGGCAGAAAAATTTTCATAACCGAAATTGACGTCATAGGGTGCAATAGAATTGTCTTGAGCCAAGAAATTTAGAGAAAAAAAGCCCTTACAGTTCAAAAGTTATTAGCATAAATGTGAGTGCAGCTGGTGGCGCTAGAGGGATTGAGTTAGAGACTCCAAAATCGGTGTGGTATATAATTATGTTTCTACTCCAATTCATTGTTAAAATCTAAACATTTAAATGTAATTGTTTTTATTACAGATTTAATCAAACAACATTAAATAATGAAGACAACAATGAAAAATAAAATGCTAATCAAGTTTATGGTCATTGAATGGCTTTTCTGAGGTAAATGTGAAGTTACACTCTCAAGCTGTTTTTCCACGTTTGAATCACAGATTGATCGATTACAGGAGACATGATTTGTTCTGAATATTTCAACATTCCTTCTGATGTTCATGCATGTATATTTGGTGCTCTAACTCAGTGGTTCTCAAACTTTTTAGCGTGGAGTACCCCCTGAAGGGATTCCCATCCTTCTGCGTACCCCCTCTCTTCCACTTCGACTGCAGTCACACCTTTACCATTAAGGGACAATATTTGCCCCCTAAATTGATTTTCCAGTGCATATTTTTACGTTTATGAATAACTTTATAAAATAAATAATGTTTTAAATAAAAAATGTTTAATAGAGAAATATGCAATGATGGTAAAACGAAGTGATACTTTTAAATATTAAACTAAAACCGCCAGTAGGTGGCAGCAAAGTCACTGTTTTATGAGTGAGTCAATCATTCATTCAGTAACGAAGCAAGTGGCTGTGAATGAATCATTGAATCATTGACTCTCACGATTCGTTCAAAGCCGCATTCGTGTGTTGTAGTTCTGCTCTGGTTTTCGTTAGAAATATTTCTTCATTGCAAAATAGAGTAAATACTGACAGTACTGTGTTTAAAATGTACGTTTTGTTTTTTGACCTGTTGTATAATAATGCACGTTTGCAGTCATGGGGATATTTGGGTACAATTGCATTCTTGCTCGTTATCATCATTAAATACAAGAACTCACACAAGGTATGTTTTTGTATCGGAGAAAGTTTGATCCACTATCTGTGTCTATATTTGTTCTTCATGCAAGTGCTAAATCCCCACTTTTACAAAGGTACATTGTCGAGAACAACAGTAATTTAGCGCGATTTAAGGCAGCAGATTCGGCACACAATCTATCATATGCATGCTGCTTGTGTGGATGAAGTCATTTTAGACTGCAAATGATGAGGTAATTTGATTAAATGTAATGGATTTACGGCATTTTGCCGGTTAGAAATACATGCTCGGTTTTAATATTATTTTAAGGTATGGTAGAGTTAAATTAACTACTCCGCATTTTGAGAAACACTGCTCTAAACTAGTAGTAAAGAGGAAGAGATGATCAGTTCATTCCTCCAAAACTGTTACGGCCGAAATCGAAAATTCATCGCAGACGTATATTTTCTGTTGCCCAAATTTTGGTACATCACTAATAAAAGAATGCATGAGTTTGATTGCATGAAGGAAAAAATTGCATGAACTAAAAACAATGTATAATTGAATGCAATGCAAGTTGATTTGGATAAAAGCATCTGCCAAATGGGAAAAAGAAAAATTTTAATTACATTTTTTGTTTTATAGGCTTGAATATTGAATGAATCCAGAACAGGTGAATCTGAATTGATATCTGCAGCCCTGCTCTGAATCTTCAACCTGCGATCATGATTCACAGCCCAGTTTGTGTGGATGTGTTTCTGTGCCGGGACACAGAGATCCGGACAGCTGCGGGTCGCTCCCGGTGCCCGGCTGTGCCAAGCTTTTCACTGGGAACATCAGCAACAACAGACCTACTTTAGATGACCAAAAAAAAAAAAAACAGAAATCACTGACATTTAACCCACGAAAGCAGCAGAAGAGAATCCTGAAAAGATCATATTTGCTGAACCTCTCATTAAGTGAATGACTGATAAAATAACGGCATACAGATTTAAAAAGAAACAAGTAAATAATCATGCTTGGCTACTTCATCTCTCTAATTCGATGTAAAGGATGACTGTAGAAGGCACATCAGTCACAGCCAGGACTTTTGTTTTTAAAACTCAATCTCCAACAATCTCAATCATAACAGAGACCTTTAACTCACACAGAAGCTCTAATGACGGCTCTATAAATAGAAAGAGTATTAATAGCGTTTACAGAGAACTATGGGTTATGGGAAGCCACACCTGATTTATGTGCAGTTCAGATATAATCCATTTATATTAATAGATTACAGAACAAACTCGATGAAAGAGTCTCGCAGCAGCCTTTCACGAACATGACTGAAAATGAAGCCTATTTTAGGACCATTAAGATCTTTATTTATTTATTTGACGTTTTTTAGATTTGGTGGTAAAATGAAAATGCCACTGGACCCCAAAATTTCTCACACAAAATATTTTTATTATGCTTTTTGTCTCAAACACACGCGCTCGCATTCTTCCCTGAGAAACCTTGAGACGCTCCCAGAGGGCCGATGACAAAAACATCAACAAGTGGCTGCACAGGAAATGAGGTCATCAAACTTCACTCTGAGCATGTGTGTGTGTGTGTGTGAGAGAGTTTGTTTACAGACTGGAGGAACAGCGGATGTGGGTTTGACCATCATGAGCTTCACCGTAAACGCCTACAAACCTCAAACAAGAGCTCAAACACTGCGGCCGAGTTCAGTGATGAAAATAAAGCCTATGGTGTTCATTGGCTGAACAGCATCTGCTTTGCCCCGCCCTCAAACACTGCAGTTGTATCTGAGACTGGAAGAGTTTGGTTCGTGTTGTTCATGTCGAGAAGACGCTGTTTTCTGCTGCCAAAGCAAATTTGCAAAGTTTATGAGATTTATACGGTAGAACTGATGCCTGTTCGTATCACAAGTGCTGAGATTCAGATATGATAATGAGCATTTGGTTTCCAACCAATCACAATAGGCTGAAACCAATCAGAGCAGAGCAGCTCTCAGAGAGGCGGGGTTTAGAGAGACCGAATCTTTGAACGAAGCGTTTCAGAGAAAAAAGCTGATGCTGCAGTGGATATTATGAGAGAATTAAAGTGTTTTTGACCTTGGATGAATGTAAATCAATTGTAGGAGACTCTAAAACAACATTAGGAGCCTTTAAAATAGCATAATAGAGGCACTTTAACTAAAATCTCTAAGCCTAAACAAGCATCACACTTAACGACTCATGAGTAAGTGTGCTAGAATTTCCTGAGCAATAAGGAAATGGTCTCAAATTTGCTCAGGGATGTTGATCTGTTAAGTCAGGACTTTAAGCGCTTACACACAAACACAAGAGCGACAGGTAGAGCCAGAATTCCTCAGGTGCGTCAGCGCAGAGATTTCACATTACAAAGACTCTTACAAACACACCGTTTATTCCCCTCACACAGCCAAATTTAAATAAATAATTGAACATGTTCACATATAAATGTTTGTATTACTGATGGCTCAGTGTTTGGAAATGATAACAGGATTTACTGACTCTCAAACTGTTCTGTTCATACAAAACCTCACAGCAGCAGACCAAATAAAGTCAAGTATCTTTTCTATTTTCGTGACAGCCATGAGTATCGCCCTGTAACCCTTCCCTAAACGAATCCAACTGAGGTGCAAATTCATTAGTCAGATCTTAATTAATTGTCACCGGACTAGTTCCATTCAAACAGCATGCAAAAAACGCAGTTCAGTTATAAAATGCAGAATGTAAGAACCGTTGTGCAAATGTGGCCTACGGTCCAAACACTCTTCGTTTAAGGGTCTTAAATGAGACAGAAGGTCACACCCAGATCGCTCGGATTAGGAGAGAGAGCGATTATGGCAGAGCGGTTTTCCGTATTCAACTCCTCACCCGGCAATCAGATAAATACAGAAGCGCTACAATAAACAACCAGTAATTAACACAGAGACCTTTATCTAGTAATGCCACTATCAGACATCTGTTGCTCACGAATGAAGACCTCTGGAGCCGCCGATGCAAATTGAATGTATCAATGAATATGAAACGTCTGCAATCAAAGGACTTTGTCTAATCAAACAGACTTCATTAAAGAATGATTCGCCCCAGTGAAACGCAGCTGATTTGAGGTCACTGGGTCACTAGAGGGATCCAGATACATGCAGTAAATGTTTGACTGAACCATATATTTTGGCACGTCGACCTTTTAAACTCGCGTGTATGTGCAGATGTATTTGTGCAACATCGCTGATGTTTGGTCAGAAGAGTTGACCAAAGAATAATTCCCGCTGGTTCATCTACTATTTTTATTTATATATAGTAGGCAGCACAATATTCATTCATGTGTAATGTAGGTTTTCATTCAGAATTCTACTGTTACACAGTTTTAAAAATAAGTTGAAATAATGCAGGATAATGGCTTGAACAAAAGCACATAACAATTAACACAGTAGGTCTGTCTTTAAAAGATTTAAAATGCATCATTAAAGGGTTAGTTCACCCAAAAATGAAATTTCTGTGAATGAAATTTATTACACACCCTCATGTTGTTCCACACCTGTAAGACTTTCATTCATCTTCGGAACACAATTGAAGATATTTTTAATGAAATCAGAGAGATTTCTCTCCCTCCATTGACAGCTACAAAATTACCATTTTGACACTTCAAAAAGTTCATAAAAAGATTGGAAAACTAATCCATATGGATTGAGCAGTTTAGTCCAACTTTTCTGAAGAGACTCGATTGCTTTAAATGATGAACAGATTGAATTTAGGCTTTTATTTACATATAAACATTGATCAGCGAACATAAACAAAAGCTCAACCAAACCTGCTTGACGTGCGAGAACAAACCTCTTGCTGAAGTTCAAACGTGCTGCGTAACACCAGAATGAACCTCACTGGTTCTTGCTGAATCTCAAACGTGCTGCGTAACACCAGAATGAACCTCATTGGTTCTTGAGGAAGCTCAAACGCGCTGCATAACACGAGAATGAACCTCATTGGTTCTCGCTGAAGCTCAAACGTGCTGCGTAACGCGAGAATGAACCTCATTGGTTCTGCTGCTAACACTGAATGAAGAAGCTCAACGTGCTGTGGTTCTTGCTGAAGCTCAAATAACACAGAATGAACTCACGCTGCTGCGTAACACCAGAATGCTCATTGGTTTGCTGAAGCTCAAACGTGCTCAACTTGAAGAAGCTCAAACGTGCTGCGTAACACCAGAATGAACCTCATTGGTTCTTGCTGAAGCTCAAACGTGCTGCGTAACACCATTGGTTCAAGCTCAAACGTGCTGCGTACACCAGAATGACCTCAGAGCTCAAACGTCTGCGTACACCAGAATGAATCATTGGTTCAAGAAGCTCAAACGTGCTGCGTAACACCAGAATGAACCTCATTGGTTCTTGTGAAGCTCAAACGTGCACACAGAATGAACCTCAGGGTTCTTGCTGAAGCTCAAACGTGCTGCGTAACACCAATGAACCTCATTGGTTCTGCTGAAGCTCAAACGTGCTGGTAACACGAGAATGAACCTCATTGGTTCTTGCTGAAGCTCAAACGTGCTGCGTGAGAATGAACCTCACTGGTTCTGCTGAAGCTCAAACGTGCTGCGTAACACGAGAATGACCTCACTGGTTCTTGCTGAAGCTCAAACGTGCTGCGTAACGCCAGAATGAACCTCATTGGGCCTACAGATCCAGTTCTGGCTGCATCTATAATTCAGATTTTTAATCCCCGTATCCGCTTACATATATTTATATATAATCTATTTTTAATCTCTATAATAAAAATGTATAATTCAGATTTTGATCTCCATATCCATTTACATATATATATATATCTTCCAAGGGGTTTTTTCCCTCCTAGGACTTTTTTCCCAGTGCTAGCACGCTGGGTTTTTCTCCTAGGGGGTTTTTTCCACCCCTGGGAGTCAGCCGACATTGGCTTAATGTAGCACCATCTTGTATATGTTACATATTACCACGCTTGTTTGTACAGCTTATTTTTAACCACTTCCCTTTTTTCTGTGCTTCTATATGTAAAGCTGCTTTGAAATAATTACCAATTGTAAAAGCGCTATATAAATAAATTTGACTTGACTTGACTCATTGGTTCTTGAGGAAGCTCAAAAGTGATGCATAACACGAGAATGAACCTCATTGGTTCTTGCTGAAGCTCAAAAGTGCTGCTTGACTCATTTGCTGCGTAACGCGAGAATGATTGGTTCTCGCGAAGCTCAAACGTGCTGCGTAACGCCAGAATGAACCTCATGGTTCTCGCCGAAGCTCAACGTGCTGCACGCCAGAATGAACCTCATTGGTTCTCGCCGAAGCTCAAACGTGCTGCGTAACGCCAGAATGAACCTCATTGGTTCTCGCCGAAGCTCAAACGTGCTGCGTAACGCCAGAATGAACCTCATTGGTTCTTGATGAAGCTCAAACGTGCTGCGTAACGCCAGAATGAACCTCACAGCTCAAACGCTCAAGAAGCTCAAACGGCTGCGCAGAATGAACCTCAATGGTTCGCTCAAAGTGCTGCGACCAGATGAACCTCATTGGTTCTTGATGAAGCTCAAACGTGCTGCGTAACCAGAATGAACCTCATGGTTCTTGATGAAGCTCAAACGTGCTGCGTAACACCAGAATGAACCTCAAAAGCTCAAACGTGCTGCGTAACCAGAATGAACCTCACTGGTTCTTGATGAAGCTCAAACGTGCTGCGTAACACGAGAATGAACCTCATGGTTCTGATGAAGCTCAAATTAATGAACCTCTTGGTCTGATGAAGCTCAAACGTGCTGCGTAACACCAGAATGAACCTCACTGGTTCTTGATGAAGCTCAAACGTGCTGCGTAACGCGAGAATGAACCTCATGGTTCTTGAAGAAGCTCAAACGTGCTGCGTAACACGAGAATGAACCTCATTGGTTCTTGATGAAGCTCAAACGTGCTGCGTAACACCAGAATGAACCTCATTGGTTCTTGATGAAGCTCAAACGTGCTGCGTAACACCAGAATGAACCTCACTGGTTCTTGATGAAGCTCAAACGTGCTGCGTAACACCAGAATGAACTCACTGGTTCTTGAAGCAAACGTGCTGCGTAACACGAGAATGAACCTCATTGGTTCTTGATGAAGCTCAAACGTGCTGCGTACACCAGAATGAACCTCATGGTTCTTGATGAAGCTCAAACGTGCTGCGTAACACCAGAATGAACCTTGGTTCTTGATGAAGCTCAAAGCGTTGAACTGGTTGAAGCTCAAACGTGCTGCGTAACACGAGAATGAACCTCATTGGTTCTTGATGAAGCTCAAACGTGCTGCGTAACACCAGAATGAACCTCATTGGTTCTTGATGAAGCTCAAACGTGCTGCGTAACACGAGAATGAACCTCATTGGTTCTTGCTGAAGCTCAAACGTGCTGCGTAACACCAGAATGAACCTCATTGGTTCTTGAGGAAGCTCAAACGTGCTGCGTAACACAAGAATGAACCTCATTGGCTCTTGAGGAAGCTCAATGTACTGCGTAACACGAGAATGAAACTCATTGGTTCTGATGAAGCTCAAACGTGCTGCGTAACACGAGAATGAACCTCATTGGTTCTCGAAGCTCAAACGTGCTGCGTAACACCACCTCACTGGTTCTTGATGAAGCTCAAACGTGCTGCGTAACACGAGAATGAACCTCATTGGTTCTTGAGAAGCTCAAACGTGCTGCGTAACACCAGAATGAACCTCATTGGTTCTCGCTGAAGCTCAAACGTGCTGCGTAACACCAGAATGAACCTCACTGGTTCTCGATGAAGCTCAAACGTGCTGCGTAACACCAGAATGAACCTCACTGGTTCTTGATGAAGCTCAAACGTGCTGCGTAACACGAGAATGAACCTCATTGGTTCTTGATGAAGCTCAAACGTGCTGCGTAACACCAGAATGAACCTCATTGGTTCTTGATGAAGCTCAAACGTGCTGCGTAACACCAGAATGAACCTCATTGGTCTTGATGAAGCTCAAACGTGCTGCGTAACACCAGAATGAACCTGGTTCTTGATGAAGCTCAAACGTGCTGCGTAACACGAGAATGAACCTCATTGGTTCTCGAAGAAGCTCAAACGTGCTGCGTAACACCAGAATGAACCTCATTGGTTCTTGATGAAGCTCAAACGTGCTGCGTAACACGAGAATGAACCTCATTGGTTGAAGCTCAAACGTGCTGCGTAAACCGAATGAACCTCATTGGTTCTTGATGAAGCTCAAACGTGCTGCGTAACACAAGAATGAACCTCATTGGTTCTTGATGAAGCTCAAACGTGCTGCGTAACACCAGAATGAACCTCATTGGTTCTTGAGGAAGCTCAACGTGCTGCGTAACGCCAGAATGAACCTCTTGAAGAAGCTCACACGAGAATGAACCTCATGGTTCTTGATGAAGCTCAAACGTGTGCGTAACACAGAATGCCTCATTGGTTCTTGATGAAGCTCAAACGTGCTGCGTAACACCAGAATGAACCTCATTGGTTCTTGAGGAAGCTCAAACGTGCTGCGTAACACAAGAATGAACCTCATTGGCTCTTGCTTTTTATTAAATACTACAGTATTGATTTATCGGTGCACAATGTTTTAAATTCATGTTCCTCATAATCTTAAAATAACTTCCCCTCCCTCTTGCAGCGACATCTTCTCTGATGACACGTTTACTGGCGTGAGGGCGGGGCAACCTGTCACTCACATGAGATCCACCAATAGCAAACCACAACCATCCAATCAATTGGTGTGTCAAGGTTTAAAATCCCCTGATCTATCGATTTGATCGATTGACCAAAAGAACATCAGGGGTTAAACGAAACCCTTCATCTTACAGCTGATGTCATCAGTGACTAGATAAATCCTAAACTAATGAAGAAGGAAGTTTGTGCTGTTTATTGTAAACAGTCACAGAACTGACATGAAAAGACCTTTAAACCTCTCTTGATAATGACTGAACTGATAAACAATGATACAAATGATAACATTTAAAGAGGACATTTAAAGTTATTTCCTCGCCAAATATCCTCTCTGTATCATAAACCAAAGAACATTCACGCTTTCAAAACAACCTGAGGAGGAAAAACCTGCTTCAATGTCAACAAGAGACGCTGTCACAGTTCATAACTTATCTCATCTGTATAAAACATGATAATAAAATATATCGTTCTGTATCTAGAATCGCTGTACTCACCATACTGTAGCGCACACAGGGTTTGTTACTGTCCAGGTTTAATATCCTTCACTTTCTGCGCTTGTTCAGCTAGGGCTGAAGTTCCCGATGCGCGTCCCCGAGCGCGTCCTCATCACGCCCCTCCCCCATCATTCACTAACTCTCTACTGTCCGAGCGTTACAGTAATACTATGACGAAGTGTTTAATATTAATTACACAGTGTGCCGCGCGGCTTCACTGATTGGCTAAAAACCTGACGCTGGTGGGCGGGCGCTACTCAGATCGCGAATTAAGGAATCTCTGTAGAAGGGGGTTTGGCACAATGAATATTAATGACTGGACGTTCCATGACGTTTATCAAAACGTCAGCGCGAACTAATTAATATTCATAAGCTGTTTCTTCGCTATAGTAGTGTGTGCAAAGAGGAATTTACTCTTTTTTTGTCATTTATCACAGACATTTACACACGCAAGTTTGCAACCAAGTTCCTGATATTTCTATTCATGTTCCTGTAAAATGCTATGTGTATACAATATCAATATATAATGCTAATATTATGTGCATATATATTACATTGTTAATACCTAAAACAAAATAAAGCCTGCACCACTTGCTACATTTTATTTATTTATTTGTTTGTTACTTTTTTAAGGATTTTAATAGTTGGAATGAGGTTCAATTGAGGATTCAGAATTTCAAGATTTTCCCAGGCCTTTTCCCTTGAATGTAAATCTTTTTTCCAGGTTTCCCACGGTCATAGAAAACCTGGGAAAAGATTTACATTTAAGCCATTTAGCAGGCGCTCTGATCAAGAGGGACGTACAGAAAGTTTTGCTTTCTTGAGCGAAACTGCCATTGATAATTGCTGTTGAATCATACACTCTAAAAATGCTGGGTTAAAAACAACCCAAGTTGGGTTGAAAATGGAGAAACCCAGTGATTGGGTTGTTTTAACCCAGTGGTTGGGTTAAATGTTTGCCCAACATGCTGGGTAGTTTTATTTAACTCAACTATTGTTTAAAAATTACTGTATTGCTTAATTAAATTAACCCAAAGTATGTTGGAAATGAACATTTATTATTAAATAATTTAAAACAATAACATTTAAAATTGCTTATTAATACATTTATATTAATAAACTATTAAACTATTAAATTTATATTAATAAAATATTAAAGCTTATTAATAAACATTCACCTTTTGTCTATTATTGTTGTCTCTAATTGCATCTGGTTTTAATTTTCCAACTATTTTGGGTTCATTTTAAGCTAGCCATATAGCAATTTTTAAATAATAGTTGGTTTAAATAAAACTACCCAGCAGGTTGGGCAAACATTTAACCCAACTGCTGGGTTAAAACAACCCAATCGCTGGGTTTGTCCATTTTCAACCCAACTTGGGTTGTTTTTAACCCAGCCTTTTTAGAGTGTATAAAAAGCAATGAGAAAAGTACATCATTCAACCCTACATGAACGTCTCTTACATCTGATCTATCACAGGAAATGAGTGTCTGGGATATTTATGACCTGAGCTTTTCAGACACTCAAAAAACTGGTCTAACAGGAACTTGATGAGAATCTGATGAGCAGGAGATTCCAGGCATGCCTGGTCTTCTATAAGCCTCCATCACGCATGCCAGGGTTTTCTGGTTCTTGGAGCAGACCTCTGTGAGAAACTGGGCCAGGAAGGTCTTGCACATTTACAAACCATCTGCTTTTCCCCTGTGCATCAGCATGTTCGAGAGCTGATGACCTGAAAGGCTCTAATTCTGCTGTACACAAGTTCAGCTCTGTCTTGAGTTTCAGTCTTGTGGTTGGTAAACAGTGCGGGTCGACAGACTGAGAGATCAGACAATGGAATGCTCAGGAATGTCCTGACGTGGGCAACCAGAGCTATTGTTCATTGTTATTCCCACCACAATTAGTCTCCCACAGTTCCAACGGACATCAGCTATGTGTATGTGCATTGGGAATAGAGGTATATATGGATACATATATGACTCTGGACCACAAAACCACCAGTCATAAGGGTCCGTTTTTTGAAATTGAGATTTATACATCATCTGAAAGCTGAATAAATTGATGTATGGTTTGTTAGGATAGGACAATATTTGGAAAATCTGGAATCTGAGGGTGCAAAAAAAAAATCAAAATATTGAGAAAATCGCCTTTAAAGTTGTCCAAATGAAGTCCTTAGCAATGCATATCTACTCACAAAAATACATTTTTGATATATTTACGGTATTAATGCCACTTGATCTTTAATTAATATCCTATTGATTTTTGGCATAATAGAAAAATTGATCATTTTGACCCATGCAATGTATTGTTGGTTATTGCTACAAATATACCCATGACTTATGACTGGTTTTGTAATCCAGGGTCACATATATGACATTGTTGTATGTTGTCTTTGATGCTTGTTTATGTGTTTCTTGGTAAGTCGAGTGTTAGTCCAAGGGGAATTTTTGAAAAAAATAAAAACAAAAAAATCCTCATGCATCCAAAGGCATCTGAATGTGACCCAGTTTTAAATGTGAAAAGGCTCAATGAGCACATTTTTCTTTTCTTTCTTGTAAAGTGTACTCCAACAGTCTTTAAAAAACTCATGTTTTTACAAGTTTTGTTAGTATTTGTAGTAGCAGATTTGTTAGACTCACCTTGATTTGCATTTCAGAAATGTTTGTTTTCCACACTGTAAAAAACTTTCATGATTTATCACATTTTTTCTTCTGTCAAATCAACTCAAATAATTAATGTAGTTCAGAACAGATAACATAATATTTTGAGTTTCTGTTGATTAAACCAATCTCCTTCATTAATTTCAATGAACTCTAAATTTGAAGGCAACCAGGTAACTTACTTTTTTAAGTTAAACCAACAATTTTTTACAGTGCATGAAATATTAACGTGAATTAATTTGTCCTGCCATTTAAACAGCAATGCAAGTCTAACATCTGTGAAACTGCACTGTAGACCACGTCTGCCTTCTTCACATTCCGTCTACATCAGGTTTCAGCTGATTGCACTGAAGTTTTGCTCAGAATTGCCTCCAGATTTGACCACAGATGTCTATGTAGTGAACTGCAGCTCTGCTTAGGAAACTATGAGAACAATGTCAGATGGTAGAAAAAGATTCTGTTTTTATTCTTGAGTGCTTGAGGCCCAGTCTGGGGAGATGATGATGATGATGATGAACCTCCATCTGTACAGGTTTAATCAGGTTAATTAAGGTAAGTGACTTTCTTTGAGTTTTCCAGCATTGCTGACCTTTAAAGAAACCCATCAGAGGAAAACTGTCACTCGTCTATCTGATGTGGAACATTGTGTCCCACTGGCCTCTGGAAGAACACTCACTCAGCAGCATCTGTCCTAGAACATGTCATGATCAAATATGAACACACTGCCAAAAGTGTCTGTCAAATGCATAAAAGTGAATAAAAACATGATTATTCTCTGATATTTACAAGGTTTTCACCTACTAACAATAAACATGTTCTAAGAACGTTTTGTTAACGTTCCCATTGAGTTATAAAAACGTTATTTCTGAATCTACTCTCAACATTTACAATGATACATTTTAAAAACTTTATGCGGATGTTAAGGAAACATTCCATTGTATCATTCTTCAAACAATGTTACATTTGAATGTTCTCTGAACGTTCTGGAACAAGTTGTAACATTTAAAAATGTTACACAAACTGAAACCTTTCTTCATCATTTCTTATTTCGTCATGAGTTTGGAGGGATTGATTGAGTAAATGTTACATTTTGAGTGAACTTTTACAGTCCTTTTGAAAATTAGGTGTTCAGTAACACGGTGGATATTATTTTTAATCTGTACTGTCATCTAGTGGTCACCATTAAAACTCATTCTGTGCATTTGTGTTTTTAATCATATATACTATATATATTTTAATTTGTGAACATGTAGTGTAGCCAGTCAGTGTCAGTTATTGTTAATAATAATAATAATAATAATAATAATAATCTCTTGTGGACTTTGTGTTTTCTTTTATATGTTTTTTTCTATTATTATTGAACGCCACAAGAACAATGTTTAACATATGGTAGAATTATTATTATTATTGAATAATTTTTCAGTGTTTGTTTGTTAGCTTGTTATAATGAGTTTATTGGTGTGGAAATGACGTGGATTTTCTGTTGTTGCGTCATCGGCGGAGACGCGCAGCGCGCCCCGTGAGAGCGAGCGCTCAGTGATGGATCAGATCAGCGCAGCGGGCGTCGCTTATAATCAGGATTTAACGCACAAGGTAATAATTATTCATCAATCAATAAACCAACAAACCGCTGAATGTTTGGTTCTTGATATTGACATTTCTGACAGATGTTTGACAAAATGAGAGTATGTGTTGATGTGGTGTTCATTCATGCGCATTCTGTTTGTGATATTCATTTTATGTACTGTATGTGATGCTGAGATTTGTCTAGATGTTTGTTCATTTATTAATAATTTCAGGCATAATGCAACACACTGTGGATAAAATTATTTTCTACTGTCAGTCGCACAGAGATTCTTACAATCTTGAAAGAGTCAGATCTCATTTGATAATAACTGTAATAATAGTGTCTTCTCTGTGGTGATCATATGACGATAGTTTTAAGATATCTAATGGTGGTGATTACAGTGTATGTGATTATGGTTATTATAGTGTGTTATGTGTTGATCATTACAGTGTATTATGATATGTGATGTTATGATGATTGCAGAAGACTATTTCATTGTACATGATGATCTGAATATAGTTTATGATTTGTGATTGTGGTAATTTATAGTGTGTTATGTATGTGATGATATTTCAATGTTTTATGGTATGTGATGATGGTGATTATTGTGTTATGATATGGGATGATATTTCAACGTTTTATGGTTTGTGATTATGGTGATTATTGTGTGTTATGATATATGATGATTTCTGTGTTTTATGGTATGTGATGATGGTGATTATAGTGTTATGATATATGATGATGGTAATTGTAGTGTTTTGATATGTGATGATATTTTAGTGTTTTATGGTGTGTTATGATGGTGATTATACTGTGTTATGATATGTGAAGATAATTATTATTGCAGTATGTTATGGTATGTGATGAATGATGATGTGATTATAGTATTATGTGATGATGGTAATTATAGTGTTATGGTATATGATGATTTCAGTGTTTTATGATATGTGATTATGGTGATTATAGTGTATAGTATTTAGTGTATTTAGTGCTACAGTGGTTTATGTAGAACACACACACACACACACACACACACTAGCTGTAGTCTAGAGGCTGTGTGTGTTTTAGCCTTGGGTCTCTGGATGGGTTTGTTATTCTCTGTTTATTCTTCAGTGCCTGTTACATAACAGAATAAAACTGACACAAGTCTTCTCACTAAATGAAGACACACAGTCACCGTGGACTCACGTGTTTTGTTCATCCTTCCTTTTGAATCCCAACAATCAGTCTTCCACAAGAGAAGGTTTTGATCTGACACTCGCAGTAAAACTAAAATATCTGAATAAAATCTAATTCAGCCGTGTTCCTGATGAGTGAATGATGAGTTCCAAAGCATCTGTGTTTCTTCTGCCTGATTACTTCCTGTTGGGGTTGAGCATTATGTCAGACTCTGTTGTTATGGCAACAGCACACCTCCATCAGCACCAGCACTTATCTGTGACTTCACATAGCGATGGACGTTTCAACGGGGGCCGCAGACTGATTCATAAAACAGTCAAGACAGTTCTTTAAAAACATTCTAAATGTTCTAGTAATGTCGTATTCTGAGTGTCTCTCTTCATCTGAGACAGTGATGATTGTATGATTTCTGTGTGTTTTCATTTAAATCTGCAATATCATGAAACTACACTGTTCAATAATGTTTTGTTCATCCGTCAGTGATTATGATTATTATAGTGTTATGTGATAATGGTAATTATACTGTTTTATGATACGTGATGATGGTGATTATAATGATGATTATGTGATGGTTGATTATTATGATTTGTTTTATGACGTGATTATGGTGATTATAATGTTATGATATATGATGATTTCAGTGTTTTATGACGTGATGATGGTGATTATAATGTTATGAGTGTTTTATGACATGTGATGATGGTGATTATAATGTTATGATATGATGATTTCAGTGTTTTATGACGTGATTATATGTTATGATATATGATATTTCATTATGACGGATGATTATATATAGATCTGATTTCAGTGTTTTATTGTGATGATGATGATGATGTTTTATTAATGATTATATGTTATATATATGATGATTTCAGTGTTTTATGACATGTGATGATGGGTTATAATGAGATTATTATGATTTCAGTGTTTTATGACGTGATGATGGTGATTATAATGTTATGATATATGATGATTTCAGTGTTTTATGACATGTGATGATGGTGATTATAATGTTATGATATATGATGATTTCAGTGTTTAATGTTTGTGATGATGGTGATTATAATGTGATGATTTCAGTGTTTTATGACATGGATGATTGATTATAATGTTATGATATATGATGATTTCAGTGTTTTATGACATGTGATGATGGTAATTATAATGTTATGATATATGATGATTTCAGTGTTTTATGACATGTGATGATGGTGATTATAATGTATGATATATGATGATTTCAGTGTTTTATGACATGTGATGATGGTGATTATAATGTTATGATATATGATGATTTCAGTGTTTTCTGATGTGATGATGGTAATTATAATATGATGATTTTTCAGTGTTTTTGATGTGGGATTATAATGTTATGATATATGATGATTTCAGTGTTTATGACATGGTATGATTGTTATGGTAGTATATGATGATTTCATGTTTTATGATGTGATGATGGTGATTATAATGTTATGATATGATGATTTCAGTGTTTTAATGTTTGTGATGATGGTGATTATAATGTTATGATATATGATGATTTCAGTGTTTTATGTGTGATGTGGATTATAATGTTATGATATGATGATTTCAGTGTTTTAATGTTTGTGATGATGGTGATTATAATGTTATGATATATGATGATTTCAGTGTTTTATGACATGTGATGATGGTGATTATAATGTTATGATATATGATGATTTCAGTGTTTTATGATTGTGATGATGGTGATTATAATGTTATGATATATGATGATTTCAGTTTTTTGACTGTGATGAGTATTATAATGTTATGATATATGATGATTTCCGTGATTATGGTGATATAATGTTATGATATATGATGATTTCAGGTTTTATGTGTGATGATGGTGATTATAATATGATTATGATATTTCAGTGTTTTAATGTTTGTGATTATGGTGATTATAATGTTATGATATATGATGATTTCAGTGTTTTATGACGTGATGATGGTGATTATAATGTTATGATATATGATGATTTCAGTGTTTTATGACATGTGATTATGGTGATTATAAATGTTATGAATATGATGATTCAGTGTTTATGACGTGATGATGGTGATTATAATATGATATATGATGATTTCAGGTTTTATGTGATTATGACGTTATGATATATGATGATTTCAGTGTTTTGATGATTATGGATAACGATATTCAGTGTTTTATGACGTGATTATGGTGATTATAACGTTATGATATATGATTCATGTTTTATGACGTGATATGGTGATTATAATTTCATGATATATGATGATTTCAGTTTTATGACGTGATTATGGTGATTATAATGTTTGATATATGATGGTTATGACGTATGGTGATTATATGTGATTTCAGTTTTATGACGTGATTATGGTGATTATAATGTTATGATATATGATGATTTCGGTGTTTTATGATTGATTATGGTGATTATAATGTTATGATACATGATGATTTCAGTGTTTTATGACATGATGATGGTGATTATAATGTTATGATATATGATGATTTCAGTGTTTTATGGTAGGTGGGTTAGGTTTTGTGCATGATTTCTATATAATATTTCTTTTCACCTTCTGTGGGTCTAAAAGTCTGAGACAGCATTGAAAAGTTGGGATTTTTTTCCATTTAAATATAGAAATAAACTTTTATGATTTTGAAAAACAACACGCATGTAAAATCGCACTCTCTTCTCCTCTCGTAGACCATCCTGGTGGGAGACAGCGGAGTGGGAAAAACTTCTCTACTGGTTCAGTTTGATCAAGGGAAATTCATCCCTGGATCTTTTTCTGCCACAGTGGGAATCGGATTTACGGTAATTGACCACATTAATCAATCGTATCATATCAATAATGAACTTTAAACAGGATTGTAGATGTTATGATCCACAATCACTGCTTTTCTCTGGTCAGAATAAAGTTCTTACAGTGGACGAGCTGAAGGTGAAATTACAGGTGAGTGACGCTGACACACGTTCATGAGAATCATAAAGCAAACTGATCATTATAACAGTTGGTGTTTCTGTCTCAGATCTGGGACACAGCAGGACAGGAGAGATTTCGCAGCGTCACACATGCATATTACAGAGACGCTCAGGGTGAGAAATCACGACTCTCTCATGTATTGTAGGATACTGTATTCATATTGTATTCAATGATCATTGTATTGTTGATCTCTCAGCGCTTCTCCTGCTCTATGACATCACCAGCAAATCATCCTTTGACAACACAAGGGTACGAACTCTTCAGCAGGCAACACACTTCATTTCAAGCATGATTTGTACATATTCTATGCACAAATAAATTATAATAATACTGAGGTTTACAGTCAGCTGAATGTTAAGCACATTTTTGTTGAAATAAAAATCTAACAGAGAGAAATACTTCTTCAATCTAATTAGAATATTCTAATTGGTTGGATATTTTGTTGTAGGCGTGGCTTACTGAGATCCATGAATATGCTCAGGACGATGTGGTCATCATGTTGCTTGGAAACAAGGTAAGAGGACTTTGAGATTGGAGCACACATTGTATAAATCATAACTGTAACTGTACGTGTGTCTCCTCAGTCGGACATGTCCAGCTCCAGAGTGATCCGACGTGAGGACGGAGAGAAGCTCGCCAGAGTGAGTCGAATCATTCATCCTGCTCCATCTGTTCCAGTGTTTCATCTCTGATCATGCTCACACAGTCATGGAAAACATGGAGAAAAAAAAAAAAAATATTTATTAAGTTTTTTCTTTCTTAATTATGCTCTACTGGTATATATATATATACAAATTTTAGCACTTCATTCACATTTAAACCCTTTAAACATGGTTTTGGCAGGAGTATGGAGTCATTTTCCTGGAGACCAGCGCCAAGACCGGACTCAACGTCGACGAGGCCTTTATGACTGTGGCAAAGTGAGTTTATTCCGGCATTCTTGCAGAATCTGAATACTGAAAGAAAATGTATTACATTCATTAAAGTTAAAGGTGCTCTAGAATGTTTTTTCACAAGATGTAATATAAGTCTAAGGTGTCCCCTGAATGTGTCTGTGAAGTTTCAGCTCAAAATACCCATAGATTTTTTTAAATTAATTTTTTTAACTGCCTATTTTGGGGCATCATTAAAAATGCGCCGATTCAGGCTGCGGCCCCTTTAAATCCTCGCGCTCCCCGCCCCCGAGCTCTCAACTATAAGTGCAGTTATACAGTGCATTTACACAGTTCACACAGCTAATATAACCCTCAAATGGATCTTTACAAGATGTTCGTCATGCATGCTGCATGCATGCGTAGATCATGTGAGTATAGTATTTATTTGGATGTTTACATTTGATTCTGAATGAGTTTGATGGTGCTCCATGGCTAAAGCTAACATTACACACTGTTGGAGAATTTATAAAAAAAATGAAGATGTGTTTTGCATTATACAGACTGCAAGTGCTTAAAAATGAAAATAACAACAGTCTTGTCTCCGTGAATACAGTAAGAAACGATGGTAACTTTAACCACATTTAACAGTACATTAGCAACATGCTAACGAAACATTTAAAAAGACAATTCACAAATATCACTAAAAATATCATGATATCATGGATCATGTCAGTTATTATTGCTCCATCTGCCATTTTTCGCCATTGTTCTTGCTTGCTTACCTAGTCTGATGATTCAGCTGTGCACAGATCCAGACGTTAATACTGGCTTTCCTTGTCTAATGCCTTGAACATGGGCTGGCATATGCAAATATTGGGGGCGTACATATTAATGATCCCGACTGTTTACGTAACATTCGGTGTTATGTTGAGATTCGCCTGTTTTTCGGAGGTCTTTTAAACAAATGAGATTTACATAAGAAGGAGGAAACAATGGAGTTTGAGACTCAGTGTATGTCATTTCCATGTACTGAACTCTTGTTATTCAACTATGCCAAGGTAAATTCAATTTTCAATTCTAGGGCACCTTTAAAAAAATGTGAAATGCTGCAGGATGTGTGTAATTCTTCATCCGTCCTCTACAGGGAGCTGGTGAGACACTCGGTCCAGCTGCCCGTCGAGCCCAGATTTCACCTCCATGACGTGATGGAGCCGGAGAGAGAGACGACAGGCTGCTGCGGGTTCAACTAGAACACAGAGAAAACAGATCCAAGATCTTCACCATACTGAAGTGGGCAGAAAGACCATCAGATGGTGCTGAAGAGCACGGTGAACCTTCAAAGATTGTGTCTGAAAAACATCACAATCACAATGAAGAACTGTACTGGAGCTTGATTTTATTTTTTCATATATCCATGATGTTGTACAAAGACCCATTAAAGACACAGTCTGTGTCCGAAAGTAGTTTGTCATATTATGCTCTTTTTCAAAGTACTAGAACAGGTTTTCCTGCTTGAATGTTGATTATTCTCCTCATTGTTGCAGCTCCTCTCTTCCCAGTCTGTCAGTAACGCTCTGTTTACTTCCTGTCTCTATGAAGCTCCTCCTTCTGAAAAGCACAATGTGCTCTGATTGGTGGGCTGGAGCAGTGTGTTGTGATTGGTGTTTGGGAAATGCCCCGCCCCTTACCATAACTGCCAGTTTCAACACACTACTAACCAACTCAACCAGGCCCCGCCCCTTTATTCTGCATATGAATTATTTAAATGAGGAATAGATCAATCTAGTGTTTAATATCCATATATCGTCAGTGAGCGTTTCTCTGTGCCTGTTTACATGATGCTGAAGAACAGCAGGTGTTTGTTTCTTCTTTAACACCTTCCTGGATTTTCTTATGCTGCATTTGAATATCAGGATCTAAACTGAGAATATTATGCACAAATTAAATATTGCCAATCTCTGAGCATATATGAGAAAATATGCATTTTTCCTGCTTTGCTGTACAATGATTGAATTAAGCAGAATTTTTGTTTGCATTGAATTGATATTATTAATTAATAACAGTTCTACATATTTAAGAGAATATGCATTTATGCCTGTTTGTGATGATGTGTCCCTGCCTGTGTTTATATCAAAAACAGATTTTATTATGAAATGATGAAACACTATTTTGTATTGCATCTGTTTTGCTGAAATCGAAACACTTTGCACAATTTTGTGTCAAATGTCCTCAGGTCTTTTCCTGTGTTTTGACTATGTGAGATGCTTTATAAAAGACCGGTTGTGTAAATCTGTTCCTCACGGATGTGTTTTGTTATAAAAGAATGTTTTATAAATTCTGTTTGATTGTGTTTCATTCGAGCCATCATGTGACAGACTATTCTATGCAAAGAATACTGGCATACTGAAACAAAATTCAAGTAACAAATAGAAACTTTTAAGGAAAAAAATGAAAAAATAAAAAGCAGATTATTTTAACATCTATATTGATCTTTGGAGATTAAATAAAATGTTCATGAAGTTCTTCAGATCAACACATTGATTTCTAAGACTTAAAAGCAGAAGGACATGATTTTCTGAAGAACTGAAGACAAGATTATCTTTATCTTTGGCTGTAAAATCCTTTTTAAATCTAATTCCATCCAGAAAATTAATTAATATTTTCCCTTTTCCCTTACACACGTCCTATACATTTGAATGGAAAATAAATAATTTAAAAAATGTTATTAATTTAATATACTTTTGAATGTGCAGCGCTTGCTTTCACCACTTGGTGTCGCCAGAGTCATATTTCAAAGGTCATTCACAATAATAAGTTTCTAATTCAATTGAGTTGTCTGTGATAAATAACTGCAGTTCAGGTGTAAAATTAAATAAATAAATAATTAAAATGAATAATTTTCTAGCTAATTCTCTAAATGGTTATTAGATTATCCAGGTGTGTGTGTGTGTGTGTGTGTGTGTGGTAGCGCAGGACCGGTGGTCTCACGTGGTCTCATTCCTCGATCCCTCAGTCTGTTTCTGCGCATGCGGCGTCTGGCCGCTAGATGGCGCTGCTCGTTTACACATCCGCACTGCACATAAAAGAAGGAACATGGTCCATTTATTTTGTGCAGATAAAATATTACAAATAACATAAATGAGTCTTATATTTATCAAATAGATAGTTGCCTCAGTATCAGTCAAGAAAGCTTGTTTTTGTTTTTTTTTTGTTTCAAACATCTGCGTAAAAACTTTTTAAAAGGTTAGTTCACCCCAAAATAAAAATAATGTCATTTATTACTTACCCTTATGTCGTTCCACACCCGTAAGAACTTCATTCATCTTCTGAACACAAATTAAGATCTTTTTGATGAAATCCGAGAAGTAGGCTATATGACTCGTCCAATGAAAGCAACGAAATTACCACTTTCAAGATCCAGAAAGGTACTAAAGACATCGTTAAAACAGTCATGTGACTGCAGTGGTTCAACCTTAATGTTATAAAGAGACGAGAATACTTTTTTGCGCAAAAACAACAAAAAAAAAAACACTTTATTCAACAACCTCTTCTCTCCTGTGTCATTCTCATATGTTGTTTATGTCCAGCGCTTCCAGGTTCATCGTCAGAACGCCGACTCATTATTGGCCGGCTCCTGCGTCAGCGTCACACTCATGCGTCGTGCTGATCACGTGATCAGCTTTGCCCAATACTGAGCCGGCATTCGGACATAAACACGGAAGCTTCACTGTGTTACTGCATCACCTGCGTAAGATAATGACACAGAAGAGAAGAGATTGTTGAATAAAGTCGTTATTTTTGTTTTGTTTTTGCGCACAAAAAGTATTCTCGTTTTAACGATGTCTTTAGTACCTTTCTGGACCTTTAAGGTAATAAACCTCTCCGATTTCATCAAAAATATCTTAATTTGTGTTCTGAAGATGAACGGGTGAGTAATTAATGACAGAAATTTCATTTTTGGGTGAACTAACCCTTTAAATTAGAATAAATTTGATGAGTTTTGGTCTCACAAAAACACTGAGATAACTGTTGAACTATTATATTTAATCAATATATTTCATCGATATTTTAATGCAAGTCAGCTAGTGCAAGTGTCGTGTTTTTATTATTTATACAATATACGTTAATCAAAATAAAGGTTTTATACACTTTAAATTCTGCGCTTTTTTAATTTTACATTTGATTTGATTTGATTATTATTAAGTCATATTTTTGTGAGGAACTGACTTTTCATCCCTCCCCAATCTAACAGCCTTATAAAATGTTGTTAGCAGGAAATGTAGATGAGTTGTTATGGAAGACGCGCGCGCGCACCTCTCTCTCTCTCTCTCTCTCTCTCTCTCTCTCTCTCTGTCTTTACCTTTTGATTTCCATCATTTACTTCCAGTCAGCGCTTGATTCGGCGTCATTTCTCCGCATGTGGATCAGAGCTGCGGTGATTCTCCGTTCGGACTGGAGTAACTTTCTTCATCTTCATCATCATCATCATCATCATCAGTGACATTCAGTTTCACCGATGGAGGAAAAAACACAAGTCGTCAAAGATTCTCCGTTTTCTATCAAGAACCTGCTGAACAAACCCGACAAACCCAGAGCTCACACGAGTCTCTCCCTCTCCAGAGTTCCGGATCTCAGTTTCCTGCGGTTCGGATCCTGGTGCTGCCCGACCGGAGTCACCGGACACCCGAACACACCCGCGGGTGAGAGTGAGATTAGTTGTGATTAAAAGGAGTTTTACTGCTCAAAGTAATTTAATTATTTATTTATTTTTCTTTGGCATCGAACATTTAACATCCATAGAAACTTTCCAAAGTTCTTTATAGTGGAAAAATGTTCTTTAGATAATAAAATCTTCTTCAAAACCTCTAAGAAAAAGATAACATGTGAACCAAAAATGCGAAAAACGCCTTTATTTTTTAAGAGTGTATTGTTGGTTATTAAAAAATGCTGGGTTAAAAACAACCCAAGTTGGGTTGAAAATGTACCAGCGATTGGGTTGTTTTAACCCAGTGGTGGGTTAAATGTTTGACCCAACCTGCTGGGTAGTTTTATTTAACTCAAATATTGTTTAAAAATGACTGTATTGCTTGTTTAAAATGAACCCAAAATATGTTGGAAATTAAAAATCAGACTCATAATTACTAGAGGCAATTATAATAATCAAAACATTTTAATAAATGTTTATTGTTTAACTATTAATTAAACTTATTAATAGCCTAAATGGTCGTTTATTAAACATATTAACAATGTTAATTCCCAACATTTGGGTTTATTTCAAACAAGCAATACAGTAATTTTTAAACACTAGTTGAGCTAAATAAAACTACCCAGCAGGTTGGTCAAACATTTAACCCAACAGCTGGGTTGTTTTTAACCCAGTATTTTTAAAGTGTAGATTCACGTTGAACAGTATTTTAATGTTTAATATTTGTATTTTGTTTCAGATCGAATCCGAGGCTCGACAGAAGCGCTGAAATCAGAAGCGGAGGATCCGGACCCCAAAGACGAGGATGATGATGTTCTTCTGGAGGAAAGTGACTCGGACGAGCAGAAGACGGAGGAAAGCTCTCAGAAGAAACTTTGCCGCAAGAAAAAGACCCGCACCGTGTTTTCCCGCGCACAGGTGTTCCAGCTCGAGTCCACCTTCGACATGAAGCGCTACCTGAGCAGCTCGGAACGCGCGGGACTCGCCGCGTCGCTCCGCCTGACCGAGACGCAGGTAAAGATCTGGTTCCAGAACCGGCGGAATAAGTGGAAGCGGCAGATCGCCGCCGAACTGGAGGCCGCGAACCTCAGTCACGCGCAGAGGATTGTGCGCGTGCCTATCCTGTACCACGAGCACGCGGAGAGCGCGCGCGCCGCGGGGCTGACCTTCACGCACGCACTTTACTACCCGCATTCCCTGATCAGACCCGTGTGAGGACCAGAGAGACTCAACCTCAAACTAACTCACCTGTCGGAAGAGTGACACACCTGCGCAAACACCTGGACGGGAGTTCTCGAGCAGGACTGGAAAGATGAAGTTAATACGTATTTTTTGTATATAAGGCTGTTATTATTTTTCCATAAACAGTGTGTTGTCAGCCGCAGAGGAAAAAATTTGTTTCATCATTTCAAGGGGAAAACAACGTTTTTGTTTTTGTTTTCCAGTGTATTTTTAATCACGTTGTAACATTTAAAAGAGGACTTACAGATTTAATTTCAGGATTTCCAGACTGAAATCAATTGTTATTGACTGTATTTGTCATGCACTAGTAAATATTTTATTGTCTGAAAACGTCAGAAATGAATTATGAATCGTTGTGTTTAATTGCTCAATGAGCTTGTCTGGGGATTTTAGAGGATTTCCGACAGTTTTTATATGATCATAAATAAATGTTCATCAATGAATGTGTTTAGATGAAGTCAGGCTTAATAAAGCGCTTCTGTTGTCATTATAAACTCAGTTATTTTTGTCGTGAAGCAGCATCATTATTGTTCTTTATTTACCTTTAGATGAAAACAACAATCATCAGTCTGTGTTTTTATGACATATAGCTTAGGCTATTTTACACGGAAATTAACCTTTAAAAATGCAAAACATTGAATTTCAGTCATTAGCTCAGATCACGTTTATTAAAATATATGTTGCTGGCGCCAAAACAATATGTTTTAAACAGAATTTATGCATTATAAAAACAACCGCAAATTATTCACTCTTAAAAATAAAGATTTCAACACTTGGTTTTTCGTAGATGCGCCATTTCTGGTTCCTTTAAATAGCCTAACCGTTCAGTAATTCTTAAAAGAACCATTTTTTCTTCTCAGAATCTTTTGTGTAACGGAAAGATTCAATGGATGTTAAAGGTTCTTCATTGAACCATTGATGCCAATAAATAACCTTTATTTTTGTGTCTAGCAAATTATATGATCAACGTTTTCCAACATTATGGCGCGTAAATTATTATATAATATTATAGGCTAATATTTCTTCAGTGCACAATGTTACATTTGTTTATATTTTCGTGGAAATTCGTGAATAGGAAATATTCTCAAGCTAAAATATACAATTAAGCACACAAGAGTCTAATTATTCCCTTGATAGCCTAATATGCAATAATATCACAAAGCAGCTGCAAAAACGCGTGTTTTACATCTTTAAAAGATAGGCCTATATTAATGAAAACTAGTTTACTTGTGTTTGGACAAAAGCGAGCGCAGAGGAGATGAAGATGAAATTGAAGAGGCGGAAAGATCCACTGAAAAACGCGGATGAGGGAGAGAATTTTCCCGCGCTTCCTGAACTTAGCTCTAAATTTCGATGTTTGAGGTAAATTTCTGTGTTATGATAGTCTAATATATTTTAATGTTTGTTTAATTTTTTTTCAAAGCACATATTTGTGACTGCAGACACAATTTAAACATTTAATCTTTAAGAAAATAAATGTTTCTCTGTTATGATGACATCAGATTTCCACTCACCCAAACAAAATCTGGATCTTATCATTGTTAAATAAAGTCAATCATCAAGAAACTACAGCAGCTGATAATACTATAATCAGGTACATGAAGCACATGAAAAATTAAATATTTCTTAATAAAAAGAATAGAGCATACGCCTTTATTTGATTTATTTGAATAGGCCTATAATTCTCAGTAATGTTGAAGCTGGAAATTATGTCATCATTTTAATACATGATATATATAACGTTAAAATGCTAAGAATCCTCATTTTGTACTTTAAATTTAACACATTTTTTTAATTAACATGATTTAGTCGGTGATACTGGCCTTGATCATATTTCGAAAGAAATTAAAAGAAAAGAAAAAGTGTGAAATAACATACAAGCCTCTATTCAACAAGCGGAAATACGCAACATCTCGCGGTATTTTGCTCTTTCGTGTTTCCGGAAGTTCATCCTTGCAACCAATCATTACTAGAGAACATTAGAGGGAGTTTTGAAACGAACCAATGAGTGCAGAGCTCTGTTGTGAACGCATCCAATCAGAGCAGAGCGCCGATGAGCGGCAGAACAGGAGCAGATCAGAGCAGCGCGGTGAGAATTAACGGACATTCTGCTTATTTTAACACACATATCCGATAATATAAACAACTAACTGTATTTCAGAGAGATTTACTCGCATTTCACTGCGGGAGTTTAAGTTCTGAATAAACACTGACGGTTACAGTCAGTCTTTATCGACTGCGCAGTGCTTCGAAATCTGACGGAGTTTAAATATATACAGTCTTTAGATTGTAATGTAAACTTACTTGAGTTTCGTTATTATTACTTTCAGTCTTAGTTTGAGTTTTTAAAACAAAGACACTGACATTAAGACATTTCAATGCGAGTCGCTTTCATTTACAAACACGCGTTTTAGTCTTAAAGGGACAGTTCACCCAAAAAAATTAAAATTCTGTCATCATTTACTCTCCCTCACGTTATTCTAAACCTGTATAAATTTCTTTGTTCCGCTGAATACATTTATAAGAATGTTTGTAACCAAGCAGATCTCGGCCCCCATTGACTAACACAGTACTGTGGCAGTCAATGGGGGCCGAGATCTGCTTGGTTACAAACATGCTTCCAAATATCTTCAGCAGAACAAAACAATTGTACTAGCGATGATGAGCATCTTAAAACAGTCAGTAATGTGTTCAGATGACCGGAGCCAACGAGTTCAAGCTGACCCAGGGGCCGGACGACAGCGTCTCCGCCGTCAAGTTCAGCCCGGCCTCGGCTCAGTTCCTGCTGGTGTCGTCGTGGGACTGTACGGTCCGTCTGTACGACGTCAGCGCAAACAGCATGAGGATGAAGTATCAGCATCTGGCGCCGGTGCTGGACTGCGCTTTCTACGTGAGTGCGACGGAAACGCTGGAGAATCACGTCTGCGTTTGTCTTCGCGCTTTAACTCTTTGTTTGCTGCTGTTTCCACAGGATCCGACTCACGCGTGGAGCGGCGGTCTGGACAACCAGCTGAAGACTCATGATCTCAACACGGATCAGGGTGAGTTTAAAGGGTTAGTTCAGCCTAAAGTTTAATTTCTGTCATTAATTACTCACCCTCATGACATTCCACACCCATAAGACCTTCGTTCAGTTTCAGAACACAAATTAAGATATTTTTGATGAAATCCGAGAGGTTTTATGACTCGTCCATTTGACACTTTCAAGTCCAGAAAGGTACTAAAGACATCGTCATGTGACTGCAGTGGTTCAATCTTAATGTTATGAAGAGACGAGAATACTTTTTGTGCGCAAAAACAAAACAAAAATAACAACTTTATTCAACTTTTGTGTCATTCTCATACGTTGTTTACGTCCAGCACTTTCAGGTTCTACGTCAGAACGCCGACTCATTATTGGCCGGCTCTTGCGTCAGCATCACACACATGCGTCAGCTGATCACGTGTCAGCTTTGGCCAATACCGAGCCGGCATTTGGACGTAAACACAGAAGCCTTTACTGCGTCACCTGTGTAACATCGTGACCGTGATAAAAGGTATCTTTTCCATGTTAATCTGAGTTTTTGTTCTAACTAGCCGCGAGTCCGCGACATGCGACGATTCTATTTTAGAAACGGTTTCTATTTCTCTGTGACGAATGCAACACAAAGTATGGCAATGATAATCTCAGCTACTGCTTATGTGCTTTATTTAATGTTAAAAGCATCTAATGTGAGTTTGAATACATTTTGTGTCTTTTATAGCCGAACTGAAAGCAACAATGAACAGTTCACCTCAGATCTTCAAAATAAAAGGAAACAAGAACGTTCAAACTGTCTCATTGTGAACAGACAAGTGTATTCTATGACAAAGATAAATGTTAAAATGGTATAATATTCATGAATTTGATTACGTACTTATCAATTTCGTTGCGAGTGCCGGGAGCTTTCAGAGAGAGCCCGCCCATGCGCTCTTCTGATTGGCTGTGATTTTTGATTAACTTTATCGCTTCTCATAGTCGCGTCGTGTCTGGTGCGGACAGACAAATGAAGAGTTTGGTTCCAAAACGCTATAAATCCATTTTGATTAATTTGAGTAAAAATGTGTTTTCTGTTTCAAACTTTCACATATCATCTTTTGGTTATAAAAACATCTAGATTTTGATTTTCAAAGCTTTATTATAAAAACTAATTATTATTTCCCCCAAAATGCAATAAATCCATGACACGTTTTTTTATCAAAATGCAATTAATCCATCAATATAAAAGTTATTTTTCATATTGAAAATACACAACAAAGTAAGTTGATTCACATATATGACAGAGTCTAAACTTTGTCAATGCTAATCTTATATTCAGGCATTTTACTAAAAATATATTCAGTCGTCGCTCCCAAAATGAATTCAACGAGTCGTCTTGTTAATGTTATGAATGAATTATGTCTATTTGTCATTAGCGATTAAAGAGTATCTGGCGCCACCGCACAGTTAAAATAAACACATTTGCCGAGTACATTGGTAATAAAAACGGATTTTAAAAACTGATTCTGAAAAGTGGATCTGTCCATGATTCAGTTTTGGGGAGCGTGACAGAAGTTTGATGCTGTCGTGGAACAAGCAACATCCGCATTTTTCCTCCTCCGACTCGAGTGCCTCATCTTCTGAATCTCCTCACATTTATGATTACATTTCCATGACTTGCGTTTCTTCTCCACCGCAGGTTCATCAATGCCGTCAAAATTATTCATTTTTCTGTTTTTGTTGATCACAAAGTACAAAGCAAATGAGGAAAACTAGGATGCCGCCATTACTGTTTACAGTGCGTGGAATGGTGTGCTGTGATTGGTTGAGCGGATATATCGCGTTCTGCAGAAAAAGGAGACTGGCGTTTGTCACGTTTTGGAAAGAAAGGGAGAAAACATGACAGAATAACACAATGGATATTGCATTTTGCGTAAAATTAATAAATGACTTTTCAATACCGACCAGATGCAATACTGATTTTGGCAGAATTTTTTTTTTAAAAAATGGCATTTATCGTGTTTTGGAACCAAACTCTTCATATTGTTTGTCATTGGAATCGGAAATAGGACACAGTGTGGGAGGATTGAATAAGAGTGTTGATAAAGTTTTTTGTTTTGTTTTTGCACACAAAAAGTATTCTCGTTGATTCATAAAATAAAGTGCAGTCACATGACTGTTTTAACAACGTCTTAAGTACCATAAAGTTATAAATGCGTATATTTTTCTTACAAAAACCAAACGATTTGCTTCAGTAGGTCTTTATTAACTCTTTGGAGTCGTATGAATTACTTTTGATGGATTGATGCACTTTTGGGCTTCAAAATCTCACCCCCCATTATAAAGCTTGGAAGAGCCAGGATATTTTTTAAATATATTACTCCGATTGTGTTTGTCTAAAAGAAGATAGTCATATGCACTTAGGATGGCTTGAGGGCGAGTAAATCATGGGATAGTTTTCATTTTTTAGTGAACTAATCAAAGGATCATGGTTGTTGTGTGTAACGGCTCTTCCTCAGACACAATCGTCGGGACTCACGACGCTCCTATTCGCTGTGTGGAATACTGTCCGGAGGTGAACGTCATGGTCACGGGCAGCTGGGATATGTCCGTGCGGCTGTGGGATCCCAGAACGCCCTGCAACGCCGGGACCTTCACGCAGCCGGAGAAGGTAGTGAGGAGTCGTGAGGGAGTCATGTGGTTCTGTCAGGTGAGCGGCGTCTGACGCGGTGACTGTCTGTGTTTCAGGTCTACACGCTGTCGGTGGCCGGAGACCGGCTGATCGTGGGGACGGCGGGACGGCGCGTGCTCGTGTGGGATTTGAGGAACATGGGATACGTGCAGCAGAGACGAGAATCCAGCCTGAAATACCAGACGCGCTGCATACGAGCGTTCCCCAACAAACAGGTGAAACAAAGACCGGCGGCTGTGAAAGGCTGTGTGTGTCGCTCATGATCTAACTATCCGTTTTATATAATTGAGTCTAAATGTGACAGTTTGATTCATGACAGTCAATTCTCATCAGATTTTATACTTCATGGCTGTTATTCCAAGGAAATGCAGTGTAAAAACGTTTTTTCGAAGTTGTAAATTTAACAAGGATTTTGTTAAATTTACAACTTCAAAAAAATCATTTTTACATTTTACGCAATACGTTTTACAAGAAAATACTATTTCAGTTTTTGATTCAGTGCTACTATTTGTGAAATTTACTATCAATTAATGAGTGAAAATCTTTTCAACACGATCTGTTTAACGTGAGCGCTCTGTTAAACTGGCGTCTGTTTGTGTTTCAGGGTTACGTGTTGAGCTCCATCGAGGGCCGAGTCGCGGTCGAGTATCTGGACCCCAGTCTGGAGGTGCAGAAGAAGAAATACGCCTTCAAGTGCCACAGACTGAAGGAGAACGGCATCGAGCAGGTGTATCCGGTCAACGCCATCTCCTTCCACAGCGTCCACAACACGTTTGCCACCGGTACCGACCGCACACTCACACTCCTGTGCTTTATCATTACATGAAGAATGGCTTTCTTATTGAGAAACACTTAATTTGAAGCTTTTATCAAATTAGATCATATTTGTATTCAGTTCCGGAGGTTCATCTGACCTATGAATGATGGGAAACCTGTTTGAAAACAATTATTATGGCAAAACCATATTCACACACAGACCACATGGAATTTAAAGGGTTAGTTCATCCAAAATTAAAAATTGTCATTAATTACTCACCCTCATGTCGTTCCACACCCGTAAGACCTTCGTTAATCTTCAGGACACAAATTAAGATATTTTTGATGAAATCTGATGGCTCAGTGAGGCCTGAGCAATGACATTTCCTCTCTCAAGATCCATTAATGTACTAAAAACATATTTAAATCAGTTCATGTGAGTACAGTGGTTCAATATAATGTTATAAAGCGAGAATATTTTGGTGCACCAAAAAACAAAATAACGACTTATTAGTGATGGCCGATTTCAAACACTGCTTCAGAAGATTCGGAGCGTTGTGAATCAGTGTCAAATCAGCGGTTCGGAGCCAAAGTCACGTGATTTCAGCAGTTTGGTGGTTTGACACGTGATCCGAATCATGATTCGACACGCTGAATCATAACGCTCCGAAGCTTAATGAAGCAGTGGTTTGAAATCGGCCATCACTAAATAAGTCGTTATTTTGTTTTTTTGGTGCACCAAAAATATTCTCGTGGCTTTATAACATTAATATTGAACCACTGTACTCACATGAACTGATTTAAATATGTTTTTAGTGCATTAATGGATCTTGAGAGAGGAAATGTCATTGCTCAGGCCTCACTGAGCCATCGGATTTCATCAAAAATATCTTAATTTGTGTTCTGAAGATCAAAGAAGGTCTTACAGGTGTGGAACGACATGAGGGTGAGTAATAAATGACATTATTTTCATTTTTGGGGGAACTAACCCTTTAATACTTTGATCAGTTTATTTCATCACTGGAGCATTCAAAATGCATTGGCGAACACAAAAAGAGAAATGAGTTACAGATATTCACAATATTGTAATATTCTTATGTTGTAATCATTATGAGCAAGAGTTGTAATTGCAAAACACATTTATTGTGTCTGCATAACTGAATACATGACCACATGGCATTATATCTGCGTATGGACATTAATTTGACATCATTGAAGTGAACAGAATGTAAAATAAACACTTTCACAATTTTCAATGGGGAAAAAAGGGCAAACAAAGACGAATTCTGAGTTTGTGTTTGTGCACAGGTGGTTCCGACGGCTTCGTGAACATTTGGGATCCGTTCAACAAGAAGCGTTTGTGTCAGTTCCACCGTTACCCGACCAGCATCGCGTCTCTGGCATTCAGTATCGACGGATCTCTGCTGGCCATCGCCTCCTCGTACATGCAGGAGCAGGGAGACATCTCTCACCCCGCCGACGCCGTCTACATCCGCCAGGTCACAGATGCAGAGACCAAACCCAAGTGAGTCTGACCTTTGATCCTTTCAAATATATCTTATAAACCAGTTGAAGTCTGGGGCGCTCTTTCCACCTGTGAATATTGTTTGGAAACTACAAAGTAGATGAGGTTTGACATCAAACGATGTCAATGGACACAAACATTCAGCAGTGCCTGTTTCTCCAGTAATGTCATCAGAAAGAGGTTTAGCAGAAGCTCCGATTGAATTTCCTGCCGTGATCGATACGAGCGTCTGACTCCAGCCGTGTGTGTGACAGATACGCTGTACATGTGCGGCTCTTTCAGATTATAGATATATATTGATCAAGCGGTTATTTCTTTTAAAAACTCTTTGTTCATCAGTGTTTGATTGACAGGTGAGCTGGTATTTCTGTCCAACACTGAATGTTTCGGTACACTTGTGATGGGACGAGAGACTGATGTGATGTTTGTGCTCTTGTGTTCACAGATCCACGTGAGTCCTGCAGAGACTCAACCTCGTTACTCTTACTGCTGCCCCCGTTTGAACACAACACCTTCCATCATATCTGTCTGTCTCTTTATTCTGTCTTTGTGTCTAATTAAATAAATGTTTATATTTGTAATTGTATGTGTTCTGCCCTTCAGTGTCTGTATTTTTATGTTTTAAGAAACAGTAAAACTTTCTTTTATTCACTCTGTGTCAGTGTCATTTTTCATGATAGAAGTTTGGAATCCGTGTCATGTTTTGGTGCTAAACATGCATTAAACCAGCCGTGTTCTCATTCGGATTACAGCTGCAAACATGTTAACTTGAACTCGCTCAGCATGAGCTTCTTCTCAGTGATGGTAGTTGATCTGTTTCTTCTCGTATTTCTACAGTAACAGCAGCTCTGAGAATGCTCAGTCTGAGACTCTGTGGAACGGCACATATTTTTTTTTTTCAATTTTTTTACACAGTTTTTCTCTAAAGCTTTTCCCCGGACCCGTTTGAAAACCTCTTAGAACGCAGTGACGCTCAACATCTTTCACTGCTTGGTCACCTTAAATGTCTCAGGCTTTGTGACTCTCATGTCCATCTCATATAAATGAGACTTCAGATGAGTGTGAACATCATGTAGTTCAAATGACGTCTTATATGAAATGTGGATTTATGCTGCCGTCACGTGCTATTGGAAATGTCCTGCTTCCAACTTCTGAAGTCGTGATACAAGCTTGGAGCGTTCGAGTGCTATGTTATCGGAAGAATAGGAATCATGGAGGACAGCTGGCTTATTCTGCCTATTTCTTGAGCTAAAATGTATAAAGATGTTACATGTTATTCAAATTAAATGTTTCTTTTGTTGACGACAATATAAACATTCACCACACTACCTACATACGATTCTGGAATTTTGGTCAAATACGTGCTATTATCACTGTTTATAAAACAGTCAATAAGCTTTTAAATGGTTATTCATATAGGAAACTCTGAATTTCCAACTAGGAAACTCGTGTTTATGAAAATTCCAATAGTACATGAAGGCCATAATATTATATCAATTGAGAACCAGAAAGAACTGCTGTATAAATGTAAATATGTACTGCTTTAATGACAAGTCGATGTAGCAGATGTTGAAAAACGAATGAAGAATACTAATCACAGCAGCAACTGCTCTCCCCTCTGCCATTTTTAAAGTTTACAGCACTCACATGTCAGAAACTCGGGTATCAAAATTGTCTCTGAGTTTCCCAGTAGTAAGTACGACTTTGAGAGGCCGTTCACTCCAGTCGGAAACTCCAACTAGGAATTTCCGACTTGGAAACTCCAACTAGGACACTCCAATTTGGAAACTCAGTCTAGGAAACTTTTATTTACAATAATTTCCGATAGTATGTGAAAGCAGCATCACTGTGTACAAAACATACAATATGCTTCAAATTCATATATGTAAATATGCAATACTTTATTAACAAGACAAGGTAATGTGTCTGTTGTTGTAAAAGTAACAAAGAATAACAATCACTGCAGCAATCATTCCCCCCACGCCATGTTTAAATTTATGGCATGCCCAACTTAGAAAACTCTGACATCAAAATTATCTCTGAGTTTCCCAGTAAAATATGACTTGAGAGGGCATCATGTCCAATTTCCAACTAGGAAACTCTTACTAGGAATTTTCAACTAGTAATTTCTGACTGGGATACTCCAACTAGGAATCTTTGACTAGGAAACTCGTATTTACAATCATTCTGATAGCACATGAAGGCAGCATCACTGTGTATAAAACATACAATATGCTTCAAATGATTATTCATTTATGTAAACATGCATTACTTTAATGACAAGACACGGTGATGAAGCGTTGTGGAAAAACTAATAAAGAATACCGTCACAGCAGCAATCATTCTCCCCATGTTTAAAATTTATGGCATGCCCAACTCAAACTCTGGCATCAAAATGATCTCTTAGTTCCCTAGAAGTAAATATGACTTCAGAGTACATTCATGTCCAACTTCAAACTAGAAAACTCCAACTAGGAATTTCTGACTAGTAATTTCCTACTAGGACACTCCAAGTAGGAAACTCAGACTAGAAATGTTCAACTAGGAAACTTGGATTTGGAAACTCGTATTTACAATAATTCCAATAGCATATGAAGGCAGCATCACTGTGTATAAAACATACAAAATGTATCAAATGATTATTCATATATGTAAATATGCACTATAATGACAAGGTGATGTAGCTGTTGTGGAAAAACTAATAAAGAATACCAGTCACAGCAGCAATCATTCTCCCCACCGCCATGTTTAAAGTTTATTGTATGCCCATCTCTGAACCTCTGGCATCAAAATTATCTCATGAGATTCCCAGTATTAAATATGACTTGAGAGGGCATGTCCAATTTTTTGTCCAATTTCCAACTAGGAATCTCAGACTAGGAATTTCAACTAGGAAATTCAGACTTGGAATTTCCAACTAGGAATTTCTGACTAGAAATTTCCAACTAGGAATTTCCGACTAGGAATTTCCAACCAGAACACTCCAACTAGGAAACTTAGACCATGAAACTCAGACTGGTAAAGAATACCAGTCACAGCAGCAATCATTCTCCCCACCGCCATGTTTAAAGTTTATGGCATGCCCAGCTCAGCCAACTATCCCTGATTTTTCCAGTAGTAAATACTGGGAGAGGGCGTTCATGTCCAATTTCAAACTAGGAAACTCCGACTAGGAATTTCTGACTATTAATTTCCGACTAGGACACTCCAACTAGGAAACTCAGACTAGAAATTTCCAACTAGAAAACTTGGAAACTTGTATTTATAATAATTCTGATAGCATATGAAGGCAGCATCACTGTGTATAAAACATACAACATGTTTCAAATGATTATTCATATATGTAAATATGCAGTACTTTAATGACAAGGTGATGTAGGTGTTGTGAAAAACTAATTAAGAATTCCAGTCACAGCAGCAATCATTCTCCCCATCGCCATGTTTAAAATTATCTCATGAGATTCCCAGTATTAAATACAACTTGAGAGGGCATTCCATTTCATGTCCAATTTCACTAGGAACTTCCGACTTTCCAACTAGGAAACCCGACTAGAATTTCCAACTAGGAAACCCACTAGATTTCCAACTAGGATTCACTGACTAGGAATTTCTGACTAGGACACTCCAACTAGGAATTTTCAACTAGGAAACTCAGACTTGGAATTTCCAACTAGGAATTTTTGACTAGGAATTTCCAACCAGAACACTCCACTAGGATACTTAGACCAGGAAATCAGACTGGTAAAGAATTCCAGTCACAGCAGCAATCATTCTCCCCACACCATTTTAAAGTTTATGGCATCCCAACTCAGCCAACTATTTTTTATTTTTTCAGTAGTAAATACTGGGAGGGGGCGTTCATGTCCAATTTCCAACTAGGAAACTCATATTCACAATAATTCTGATAGCATGTGACGACAGCTTTAATTCCTTTAAATTGTGACAGTTTAATGAATTCGTAAATATTAGAAGCATGAAAACCAATCAAATCCACAGACAGAAACGCTTTTGTTTGTTAACTGAGTGGACGGGCAGATTGTTCTTGTGTACAGCTGCTTGACACACACACACACACACACCCCCATTCCAGAGATTGTGTAGAACGTGCAATTATTGCATTAAAAAGCTTTGCTTCTGTCTAATGGCTTTGGCTGCTGCTTCAATATCCTAAACATTATTTGTGCGTTTGTTAAATGATGTTACTAATTCCTCTAATTAACAGTAATGACTCCATCGCTCTCATTATTATGACTTGAGCTTCATATAAAATGGCGTTGATTTTAGAGATAATTACCCTCATCTGCACTGACGGCACTAAATTGCGCCATTTCCTGTCATCTTTGAGTTTGCTAAATTGGAAAATTGACTTCCTTGTCCGGCTGCTGCAGTGCCGAGGCGAATCTCCTAATGAATGTCTCGATCCTGCTCCAATACCGGCTCACAGTGAAGCGGGTCAGAAATCGAGTCACATCAGCGCCAACATCGTGCACTAAACATGGCGTCTCCAAGGGGGAGGTTCAGAGAAAGGCAGTGTACGAAATATGTAAAATACTAATTAAACAAATACATTTAAAATAATAAATTGAGTAGAATAAATGTAATAAGCGCTCATGGTTAGTTTAGCTGAACTAATGTGCCACTTCGTTTGAGTGTCGAGTTCCTCCGTTCCTGCAGGCGAAACTGAAACCAGGCCACAAATATCAGTTACAGACAATCAGACTTTTAATTCCTCGATAATTTGACAAACAGCTCCTCACACAGATCAGATATTACTGTGCCATATTTAACTGATGTAAGTGTTTGTTGCCTTTTCATGAGTCTGTCCTCACACTCACTCCTGAATCCTCTCATGTGCCGCACCTTTAAAACACAGGAAACCGTAATCGGTGTCTGTTTATTATATCCTGGTGTGAAGCACTTCAGGTCAAGATCTCACAGAAGCTTTCGGGACATCAGGAACAAACGTTTCACTTGCTTTGTATGATCAGAAAGAGTCTGTTATGATCTCATGCTTCTAAAGTAACATGTGAACCCTCGGAGCGTTTCTCACGACACACGAGCATGCCATCGACACGCACGACCCACATACACGCCTCGACCTCGAGACCAGAAGCCGCTGAGATATTGTTGATTTTAGACTCAGATTGAACACTCAACAGCAATGGTACGCTTTATTGCTTCGTTTGAAGACGATCCCAGGGCAAAAACAGTGGATGTGAAAGTGAGAAAAGCATTCAAAACGTTCCTGAATTATTACCTCCAGTCGAAACACAAACGGGCTGCTGGTTGGTCGTTGTGTTTTGAGACAGATTTCACCTACAAGATTAAATCTAATGATCTTTTCATGCAATAAAGATGTTCTCAGCTCAAAACTCAAAGCACATCAACATCAGTCATCATGTCACCCACATTAACTGGATTCATCTGTGGGGTCAAATTTGAAGGTGATGAAATGATTGACAGTATGATTTGGTCACGTGACGTGAGCTTTTAGCAGCATCCGGATCAATAACGACGCCCAATCAGACCTGAATTAAAACTCATGGGTTATTATTGTCATTTATGAACTCGATGGAGCTTCAGATGTTGCTGGTGATTCTGTGAAAGAGCCGTGTGAAGCGTATGATTGGTCGAGCGCTTCTGTGTCGTTTTGTCTTATTGATCCAAATACTTATTTATTTGACTAATGTGTTTCAGCCTGTTAACTCAGTGGTTGATTCTCGTCCCTGCGGCTGCACATTCTGATGTTTAGATTCCAGAACTGTGTTTAGACCTGCTGATGTTCATTTATTGATCATTATACAATATTCCCACAGGCACATTTTGATGACATCATGTGAAATGGGACAGCGAGTGATGAACCTGCTACTGTTTCTTTTCTGTTCAAGTGATTTATAGTCATTCCCTGTGATCCTAAAAAGACAATACATGTTCTGAATCCTGGACTAATTTACACACCAACTGACGATTGTCAAAGCAATACTTAAAAACAGTGACAAAACGATGATTGTCTTGAGCTGAATGACAAAAATTAGATGAACACATGCCTGTATGAGCAAGTAAATCTCAAATGAGACTCTTTTATCAACAGCTACAAAATGACCCACAACTGCGGGTGCAGTGATCATGCAGTAATCGTTGTAGTGATTGTCGCAGTTATCGTCACAGTGGTTGTCCCAGTGATCGTTGCAGTTATCATAACTGTTATGCAGTGATCATGCAGTGATCTTTTCAGTGATCGTTGCAGTAATTGTCACAGTGATCATCACAGTGATTGTCGCAGTGTTTGTCCTAGTGATCACTGCAGTTATCATCACAGTGTTCGTGCAGTGATCATGCAGTGATCATCACAGTGATTGTCGCAGAGGTTGTCCCAGTGATCGTTGCAGTTATCGTCACAGTGATCATCACAGTGATTGTCACAGTGGTTGTCCCAGTGATCGTTGCAGTTATTGTCAAACTGATCATCACAGTGATTGTTGCAGTGTTTGTTCCAGTGATCATTGCAGTTATCGTCACAGTGTTCGTGCAGTGAACATGCAGTGAGTTTCACAGTGATCATGTGATCATGCAGTGATCATCACAGTGATTGTCGCAGAGGTTGTCCCAGTGATTGTTGCAGTTATCGTCACAGTGATTGTCACAGTGGTTGTCCCAGTGATTGTTGCAGTTATCATAACTGTGATTGTGCAGTGATCATCACAGTGATTGTCACAGTGGTTGTCCCAGTGATCGTTGCAGTTATTGTCAAAATGATCATCACAGTGATTGTTGCAGTGTTTGTCCCAGTGATCATTGCAGTTATCGTCACAGTGTTCATGCAGTGAGCTTCACAGTGATTGTTGCAGAGGTTATCCCAGTGATCGTTGCAGTTATCGTCAGAGTGATCATCACAGTGATTGTTGCCGTTATTGTCACAGTGATCGTTGCAGTTATCATAACTGTGATTGTGCAGTGATCATCACAGTGATTGTCGCAGTGGTTGTCCCAGTGATCGTTGCAGTTATTATCACAGTGATCGTTGCAGTTATTGTCAAAGTGATAATCACAGTGATTGTCGCAGTTATCGTCACAGTGTTCATGCAGTGATCATACAGTTAGTTTCACAGTGATTGTGCAGTGATCATCACAGTGATTGTCGCAGAGGTTGTCAGAGTGATCATTGCAGTTATCGTCACAGTGGTTGTCCCAGTGATCGTTGCAGTTATCGTCACAGTAATCATAGTGATTGTTGCAGTGGTTGTCTTAGTGATCATTGCAGTAATCATCACAGTGGTTGTCCCAGTGATCATAGCAGTTATCGTCACAGTGATTGTCACAGTGGTTGTCCCAGTGATCATAGCAGTTATCGTCACAGTGATCGTTGCAGTTATCATAACTGTGATTGTGCAGTGATCATCACAGTGATTGTCGCAGAGGTTGTCCCAGTGATCGTTGCAGTTATTGTCAGTGATCATCACAGTGATTGTTGCAGTGTTTGTCCCAGTGATCATTGCAGTTATCGTCACAGTGTTCGTGCAGTGATCTGTGATTGTCGTAGTGGTTGTTCCAGTTGCAGTTTACAGTGTTCGTGCAGTGTCATCCAGTGGTTGATCGTTGCAGTTATCGTCACAGTGATCATGCAGTGATCATGCAGTGAGTTTCACAGTGATCATGTAGTGATTGTGCAGTGATCATCACAGTGATTGTCGCAGAGGTTGTCCCAGTGATCGTTGCAGTTATTGTCAGTGATCATCACAGTGATTGTTGCAGTGTTTGTCCCAGTGATCATTGCAGTTATCGTCACAGTGTTCGTGCAGTGATCATCACAGTGATTGTCGTAGTGGTTGTTCCAGTGATCGTTGCAGTTATCGTCACAGTGTTCGTGTAGTGATCATCACAGTGGTTGTTCCAGTGATCGTTGCAGTTATCGTCACAGTGATCATGCAGTGAGTTTCACAGTGATCATGTAGTGATTGTGCAGTGATCATCACAGTGATTGTCGTAGTGGTTGTTCCAGTGATCGTTGCAGTTATCATAACAGGGATCGTGCTGTGATCATGCAGTGATTTTGCAGTGATTAAAATTGTCACAGTGATCATACAATGATTATCTCAATGAACATGCAGTGAAAATCGAAGTGATCTGTGCAGCGATGGGAACTGCATCTAAAACCACCCATTTTCTTTTTTTAGTCTAATGAAACATCAGAGTGAAGAAAAGACTAAATGGATGAAATTCTGCAGATCTAGAAATCCTCACAACAGCTCTTATATTAGCAAGCTGCTTCTATGAGACCATATTAAAATCATTTACATCTGTCTGCTCCTTATGTTGAGAGTCTCGTCACGCAGGATCAGGCAGTGAACTCTGACCCCTGACCCTAGTGACCAGCTGAAAGTGACCGAGAGCAGGTGAGGGTCAGACACCTGGGGTCAGCACAGGGGTCACTCATAATGGAAGAACTCGGACATCAGACAGACAAATGAACCATACGAGTTTAGTCCATAATGAATGAAGAATGACAAGACGATAGAAATATCTGACCTGTTCATATGAACAGAAACAGATCCAGCTGGTTTACCTGGATGTGTTCAGTCTCAGGTGAAACGTCCCGCTCTGAGTCTCCTTCACCCTGACAGGTCACTGAGTGTCCATGAATTCACCCTTCTGTCAACATGTCCATCTGCCATCAGCTCACACACACACACACACTTACACTTCAGTTCTGAAAAACAGCATCAGCGGATCAAGTGTGTCTCAAGAAATGTAACATTTTGTTTCGTTACACAGAAACGTCTTTGTCTTTCCCAAAAAAAGATACATTTATTTGAGACAGAAATTTGTATTTTATTGCATTATAGCCATTAAAATAGCATGAATATCAATTATTCTAAATTAAGTGACAAAACAGAGATTAGAAAAATATTTATGAAGCTTTAACAGATCAAAATATCCTCACCACCTGAATATTCTCACAAACGAGGCCAGAAGGGGTTCATAGAAAAGAGTTTGATAGAAAAGTTCAACATTTCTGAGCAATGGGCAAACTAAAATCTGTACTAAAACTATAGCTTTATACCTTAATATCAGATACACCATATGCATATATATATATATATATATATATATAATCATATATAATATATCTATATATATTATCACTGATGGGGACAAACATGTCTTGCACACAAAAGCCCTCTTTATGTTAAAAATAAATAAATTCATCGAAATAAAAATACTTAAAAAGTTACATCTAAAGGAAATCTGGATACTGAGGACTGGATACTACATGATTCATTGCTTTTATTTTTAAAATTTTGTTAGTATTATTTAAATACATGCTCTATATTTGGAAAATACATGTAATTTAGCCTATCCTCAGCATGAGGTCACAATGTAAAATTGCCAAACAGTGTGTTTAAAAATGCAACAAATTCAAAAATATACATTTAAATTGAAAGGCAGAGATCTTTAATATATCAAACAATACAAAAAGTAAGACTTGAATTATATTTTCCATAAAAAATGGCTATCAAAGTTGTGTTCTCACTTTGCGTCAACTCCTTCAGGATTTTTTTTCTTTCTTTCTTTCTTTCTTTCTTTCTAATTCTGAATAAATCAGTATGGTCATCTTTAACGCTGAGGAGCACTTACTATTTCCCGCTCATTGTGTAATCCCAGTGTAATAGTTTCTGTAAACAGTTGTGGGATAAATCTTGGCATTTTTGATATGTTTATTAAAGCAACTACAACTGAAGAAAGAAAACAAAATTGCTCGACAGTACAATGTGGTTAAGATGGAAAAAAATTAATTTTGTCAACTCCGTCAGACGTCAACTCCATCAGGTTTTATGTCTGATGGTTGACAAATGCTCTCAAAAAGTCTATATAATGTGATTTTATGGTTGTTTTGATTTTGTTTTGTTTTTTGCCTATGGGGAATTCTTGTAATGTTTCATGATTCTGTTTACTTGTATTGTATATTTGGCCCCAGCTGGACCTTTGTCAACACCGTCAGTTTTTGTCAACATTGTCAGTTTTTGTCAACACCATCAGTATGTCAACATCGTCAGTATATGTCAAGTCCGTCATTATGTGTCAACACCGTCAGTATTTGTCAACACCGTCAGTGTGTCAACTCCGTCAGTATGTGTCATCTCCATCAGTACGTGTCAACACCGCCAGTTTTTGTCAACTCCGTCAGAATGTCAACTCCGTCATTATGTGTCATCTCCGTCGGACCATCAGTGTGTCAACACCGTCAGCATTTGTCAACTCCATCAGTATTTGTCAACACCATCAGTGTCAACTCCGTCATTGTATCATCTCCATCAGTATTTCAACACCATCAGTGTCAACTCCGTCATTGTATCATCTCCATCAGTATTTGTCAACACAACATTGTTACGTCATTGTATCACAGTCGTCACTCATCATGTCAAGTCCGTCATTATTGTCAGTATTTGTCAACACCGTCAGTGTGTCAATTCCGTCACTGTGTCAACTCCATCAGTACGTGTCAACACCGTCAGTATTGTCAACATCAAGTCACTGTGTCAATCAGTACGTGTCGTCTGTCAACTCCGTCATTGTGTCAACTCCATCGTGTGTTCTCCATCAGTACGTGTCAACACCGTCAGTATTTGTCAACTCCGTCATTGTGTCACTCCTCAGTGTGTCACTCCATCAGTACGTGTCAACACCGTCAGTATTTGTCAACTCCGTCATTGTGTCAACTCCATCAGTGTGTCATCTCCATCAGTACGTGTCAACACCGTCAGTATTTGTCAACTCCGTCATATGTGTCATCACCGTCAGTGTTGTGTCAAACCATCCGTGTGTCACACGTCAGTATTTGTCAACACCATCAGTGTCAACACCGTCAGTATTTGTCAACAACACATCAGGTCAACTCCGTTAGTCAGTTGTCAACTCCGTCATTATGTGTCATCTCCGTCAGTATTTGTCAACTCCGTCATTATTGTCAAACCGTCAGTATTTTGTCAACACCATCAGTCACGTGTCAAGAATGTCAACTCCGTCATTATGTGTCATCTCCGTCAGTATTTGTCAACTCCGTCATTATGTGTCAACACCGTCAGTATTTGTCAACACCATCATGTGTCAACACCGTCAGTATTTGTCAACTCCGTCAGTATTTGTCAACTCGTCAGCTTTTAACAATGTCATGTGAAGGTTTTTGTTAATTTTGAAAGAAATGTCTTATTCTTTTTTTCAATTCATTTTGCTAAAATATTAAAACATCAACTGAACTACATGATATCATGTCTGATTTAGCTAAGAACATTGGTTATATATGTTTAATATTAAAAAAGAGGAATTAAGGACTTTAGGAACTGGATTGTTCATAATAACCCTAATCCAAGAAAAATTTTTAGAGAATTATTTTTTTTCACTTTGCTCCTTTACTGAACACCATTATTACATAACTGAAGACTTTATACTGTTGTTCAGACCAAATTAAAATATCAAGCTTTTTAATGCGTCTGACGGAGTTGACAAGTTTAAGTTCCGAAGTGAATAAATGTACATTCCTGTTCCCTTACATGGTTCAATAGCTGAGATCTTTATCTACAAATATATCCGATTAAAAATAATATATTATTAAATAATAAAAACTAACTTCTAAAACATGTTTTGTCCCTTATCTCAAGAATCAGTGATATATATATATATATATGAATATATATGTAACACTGATGTACTGAACACACCAAAAGATCCTTCCCTCATTAAAAACAAATACAGCTCCTCTGAAATGTTTATAATTTTGTTCATTAGTCGTGCCAGCAGGGAAGACGATCAGCGGCTGGAGTTGCAGAAGCGGAGCAGATTTCAGAACAAGTTTCTGCGGATCAGAAAAGAGCTTCAGATGCTCAGTGTGATGGAGCGGATGCTGCCGGCTGGGATCTTGGCGTCTGTAGTTTCTCCTCGGATGCGGAAGATCACACGTGTGCTGGAGGGGATTGTTGCCGTGGCGATCAGCGGTTTCCCCAGCCATCCCTGAGCTCCTCGCTTGTACATGGAGACGGTCACCTGCACAGAAACAAACCTTCAAACAGGCAACCGTAGATTTAACAGACTTTCATAACGTCACACTGATCATTGACCCTTGAGGGTCGGTCAGGTCACGACCCTGACTGTGACCTCTGTGGACACGAGTGACCTTCGCCTGGTTCAATCTGTCGCGTGTCGAACGCACCGAATAGAAATGATTCTCATGTAAACTGTGAAGAAAATGAATGAATTCAACAGAAAACTGGATCTTCCTTCACGCGGAGCGTCACATAATGGAGCGAAAACACTTGAGCATCAAAGACGCGGACGGGTTTGAAAAGCAGATCTGTGGGATTACGCTCGCATGTGTCCCGCCGTCATGAACGCGCTCGTCTCTGTGTGTCCACACAATGGCCGTTTAATGAGATTCACACATTGACAGATAATAGACGCGTCGGATTCAAAGGAGTATTTCCAGCCTCACAGTCGCTGCGCCGGATTAAAATCATTCTCTTTTCATGGCTTGATTTTCTTTCATTCTGGCTGCACACAATTTTTCAATTATGTTTTTTCTAGCCGTCTATTCTTTCATCTGAGGGGAAGTAAATTGGCGAGGGGTTCGTTAATGGAGGCAGAGATCAGCGTTCACATCCACCTTCACACGACACACGATTGTTAAAGCTCTTTTAACATGACTACATCAAAAACACACACGGAGAAAGAGAGACAGAGACAAGAGATCCACAAGTTTGTGTGAATCTGAAATATCATTCTATCAGACTTGTATTTTTACATGAAGGCTTCACAAATCCCTCTCTCATAATCAGACATAACAAACCCATAATATGACCTGACAATGACCTCTGACCCCCGGAGAGACGCTCCTTCACTGTCAGCGACGTGTCGAGACTCATCAGAGAATCAAGAGCGTCTTCATCAATCAAACTCAGTCTGAACCTTCATGCGATTCTGTGCCAGAATTCTGCAACACGAGCGTCTCTGATTTCACCTGATCTGAAGAACACGCAAGCGCTTCGATCATGAGGGGATTTCCAGCGTTACACCTGAACAACAACAACCTGAACCTGAATGTGCCTCATATTTGATGAAGTTTGCATCAGTGATTCTGTTTATTACTATTGAAACGCTACGATGGTTCCATGAAGAACCTTCAACATCCATGGAAACTTTCCATTGCATAAAAGGTTATTAAAATGCTAAGAAAAAATGGTTCTTTTAAGAACTGATCACTTTGAGGAACCAGAACCTGTTCTACATGAAGCTCCATCAGACGCAGAAACACAGACCGTCCGCTCGTTCGTGCAGCGCTTCGACTCTACATCTGAATGAGTCTCTTCATGCCTGATTGAATTTGATCCTCACAAACATTCCTAATGGCATTAGACAAGCCGCACACACACGACTGCTGCCGTATAACTCCATTTAGCAGCCAAATCGGGTTTAAAGACCTTATTGATGCCCGGTATTATTAAGTGTGATTATCAAAACAACAGACAATGGGCCAAAGTGTCCACTAACTGGTTTATCTGCAAACACAACAGATGGAGAAGCTCCGATTTATAGTCCAGAATGAGGAACTGCAGATAAAGACCATTTCAGATAAATATCGAAGCACAAGTTCTGATAAAAACCTGGCTAATCGCATTTTACAACAAATGAAGGATTAAAGGATAGTGACAGATTTTATTGGCAATTAGGAAGTTCATTAAAGTGCCTCATTTCAAGCAGAAACACATTTGCCAAACTCGTCTGCCATTGGTCAAACCCACCGGTAGCCCCGCCCCCTAACCAAGAGCTGGTAAAAAAGCATCTTTTTCTGGTTCTGACAAAACAACATTCAGTCAAGCAACACATCAGTGGCAAATATTTAATTATAGTGCATTCGATGGTTTAACCCTTTAGTGTTAATTTATTTTAGACTGAAAAAAATGTTTTGAAATTTAAAAAATTGCTACTTAATCGGAATGATATGAAACTCAATGACTTTTATGGCAGAAAAAAAAAAATCAATCATGAACTTGTTTTGAAAAAGCTAGTCACATTTGTGTTGTTTGCGGTCAAAAATGACCGCCATTGGAAATGACTAGGAAACAGGAGAAACAGAGATTTTTTTTGTCTACAAATCAGCCACAATGTATGAACTGGTGGTACAAAACACAAACAAACACTCACTTACACACACAAATGTACTGGTGTGGCTGTAACAATATGGCAAAATTGAGCCAGAAGACTCAAATAAGATTGAAATCAGCTTGATATAGCTCTGAAAAAGCATTCCTGTTCATTTTTGTTACATTTTTGTTGAATTTTGATGTTATGTGTTACAAAATGTCCTCGTCTGTGTTCAGGTTTAACTGAATTAATGCAAAAAACTGACACTTCAAATCAACATTTCAAACAAAAAAGATCTAAACCTTTACAAAACGTAGTCTTTGAGAACGTCTAAATATATATCCAAATCCACAACTTAATAAAAAATAAGTATTTGTGACTAAAAATCACTAGGTATACGTATAAAAATCACACGAGCTATACAGGCATCTAGTGGTTACACCACGACATTACAGATGTTTTTCTTTTTTCACTCCCACCAGATGGCGCTAATCTGCCTTCAAAAATTGGATTTATAAAAAATATATATATATATATATATATAATATATATATATATACACACACACAAAGAAAGTTTTTGCAAATGCATGAAATAAAATCAATAATTCAGCCACAATGCAGTAAAATGGACGGAAAGGAAGAGGTTACTCTCTAAAACATACACAAACATACACAAAATACACACACACACACACTATCATACACACACAAAAGAACTGGTGTGGCTGTAACAATATGGCAAAATTAAGCCAGAAGACTCAAATAATCAGGTGGATTAAGCTCTGATAAAGAATTTCTGTTCATTTTTGTTAAATTTTGATGAGTAACAAAATATCTGTTTCAAATCAACATTTCAAACAAAACTAAATCTAAACCTTTAAAAAAAAAAAAATCTAAAACTAAAATCTAAACCTCTAAACAAAAAGTTGTCCTTGAGAATGTCTAAATATATATATATATCCACAACTTAATAAAAATAAATATTTATATCTAAAAACAACAATTTATAAGCCTTTTCTTCAGAGCTATACAGGCATCTAGTGGTTACACCACAACATTACAGATGTTTTTCTTTTTTTACTCCCACCAGATGGCGCTAATCTGCCTTCAAAAAAAAAGGATTTTAAAGGCAATCTCTATTTTTACATGAAATACTGCTTTAACTGAAAAGTAATTTAAAAAAGTATTAGAATTTTTTTTTTCCAATGGGAAAAAAAAAATTGCATAAATATTAATTCGTACCATGAAATTCCCTCAAAATACAAAATAAAGAAGAAAAAATATTATTGAACAAAAATATATTACATTTATTTTACTGAAAATAAAAAATTACATTTTAGGTGTGACTGCGAACAACACAAGTGTGACCCCCAAATGAACAATACCAGAGGGTTAAAAATCTCAAAAATGGCCTTAAATTAAACAGGACTCACAAGTGGTTAAAACTGGTGTCCTCAGATAAACATAAGAGATCATAAACCTGTCGACATCGAATCGGGACTCAAACGTTTCCCCACCACCATCATCATCATCATCGTCATCCTCCACCTGCGGCCCATTAAATCAGAAAGCTCCTCCATCTACATAATGAAGTGAACTCAAGCTCAACTCGAGCAAAACACCTTTCAGTTCCTTCAGCAAATGCAAACCGATCAGACGAGGCTAATGAAACCAAATGAAAAGCGTAAATAGCAATTAACTGAACACACAGATCATCCGAGCGTCCGGTTCTGAACGACCGCCGCCATTACGATCAAGTGCAGCCGCTTCAATTTGCAAGTTAACCAACAAAACTTACACAATTGGTCAGTTGGCGGATGATACAGCGTGTGTGACGAAAGAGTGAAAAGACATAATCATCCTCCTTCAGACAATATATTCAAAATATGCATAACATAACCTGACCTTGATTATACAAGAATGGATAGTGATTATCTTCACATTCACACTAGTGTGGAATCTGTTATGTAAATCCTCATCTTGATTTTATGAAGTGTGTCTGAAGGGCTGTTGAAGCAGGAACATTCACAGCTTTATTGGCTGAAGGGTTTGTGAGGAGCCGCATGTTTCACTCCGCTTCAAACGACTCGTTAGGCTGAAGAGATAATTATACGAGCTCTGAAACACGACGATCAGAGTTTGAGTTTAAAACACGCCCGCTTCATATAAACCAGATTCATTTCATTTCACATACGACAAAAACACTTTTTATTTCAGTGCAGCTTATTTTTCAAACTAAAAATGTATTTTATTTTATTTTATTTATTATTTTATTTTATATCCAATCCTTAAAAACATTTCAGATAAATGCAAAACGTGTGCATTTTTAAATATATATAATTGTTTGAACAATATCAATATATTTAGAAAGAAAATATATTTTAAAAAATTGCTACAAAATAAAAGAAAAAAAATGTAAATAAAAATAGGAAATCTATCAAAAAAGATTTATGCAACATATTTTATACTTCCACGTTAACAATATATTTATTTTAAAATATATTTCAGAAAAATGCAGTAGTGGCCAAAAGTGACGTCCTGACATCTTCACTCTTTATTCAAATATTATTATAAATGTGTTAAAGATTTTGTAGTCACAGTTGTGCTTGGAGTCGATTGTTTTATTTGTGATAATAATGCAATGAAACATGAAATAATTTTTGTCCAGACAGCCATAAAAATATATTTTGAACACATGCAAAAACAAGAGAGAACCAATGAAATATTAATAACTGATTATGTTGTAGTCAATGCTCTTTTTCCTGTCAGCTATGCATTTTTTGCATAGTAAACTAAAACCTGAAGTGTAAGTGTTTTGTTCTTCCCTCATATGTAAAATTGTAATTATTTTTCTCATATTTTGAAGTTTAAGGGTCATTAAAAACAAACATCCCTTCCGGGCGTCACTTTTAGACACGACTCTATGTCTACAAATTTATATATTTTGCTGTATGGGTTAAATTTGTGAAGAAGAGTGTGTTTGAAGAAAAACAAAATTGCAAAAAGCATTCAAATCAGACTCTTTGAGTCACTCACATGTCAAAACGTTTGAAAAGCAAGTAAGTGGTTGAATAAAGCTGTGTGAGTGTTATTGGTTGAGGGTTGATGATTTGTTTTCCTCTGGTATCTGCGGTCACAGCGCTTCCATTAACTCCACAAACGCCAATTACACTCTCAGCTCCGTCTCCGGCCGAGCCGCTCATTAACCCGGCGCAGTTAATTGAATAAGGAGATAACTGCATGTAAATGCTGCGGCTAGAAGAGGCTTTCAGTCGCGCTCAGGACTCGAGATGAATTCAGCAGTAAAATCAGACTGAAACATCATGAACAGAGACAGCAATGCAGGAACGATATCAGTCGAGACACGAGAGGAGAAATAATCAACAGATGAGACTCGCAGGGGTCAAAGGTCACACGGGGTCAAGAACAGCATCACGGTGAATTACAAAAGCTTTTCTGACAGTTACTTGACTAAAGCGCTCCTGATATAATCTATGAAGTATAATCGTTCTCAGAATGTTCTCTCAACGTTATAAAACAAATGTTCTTCTGGTAACATTAATAGAACGTTCATTCAAAGTTATCTGAACAGTTTACTCTAACATTTTTTAAATGTTACAACTTGTTTCAGAAAACATTCAAAAGTAACATTCTCATGATGTTTGAAGAATGAAAAAATAGAATGTTCTGCAACAATGAGCAATTAAAGGCATATTAAAATGATTTTAGGGAAAATTACTGAAAAATCATAAACACAGTCACTAGTAAAGATTTAATGGTTTATCACTTTCGACCAATAGGTGGCGCTGTGACTAAATTGATGTGGTGTGGTCAGAGTGAGGTGACAATGACACATGCAAAGTTTGGTGTCAATATGCCAAAGCATTGCAGAAATAAAACCTTAAAAGTCGTTTTGGCATCATGCCTCAAATTTGTTGCTGTGGTATAAGAAAACAATCAACATGAAATCCATAACTTTTTGTTGGCACAGTCTGAAGATGATACGATTTGGTTTTGGTGAAAATCAGACTAATGGTCTAGGAGGAGTTCGACAGAAAATCAAAATGCCGGACAGGAAGTTTGTCACGCAAAATTTGATGCCCAAAATGGCCGAAATAGGAAAATTGGATGTAATTCAACTCTGCATGATGCCCCGAATCTAACAATCTAACTGGTCTTCGAACCATTAGGTGGCGCTGTGCCGAAACCCAGCATGTAACCTCAGGTCATGCTTGTGATGACATCTACCAATTTTGGTCTGAATACGAAAAAGCGTTGAGGAGATACAGCCTTATGTCTATTTTCGCAAACGCCATGCAGAATTTGTTTGCAAGTTTTTCGAAAATTGTTTGACCAATAGGCTATATGCATGGTTACATCCTGGTTGTGGTTAAGCCAGTTTGGGCGTTTCCGGTGAACTGTTAGCTGTTCATTCTGTAGTCGCTGCACATCGACACAAAACCATCAATTATTGACTTTTTAATGTTTTCATATTTTAATGCAGTTATCACATTTACCTAATTAATCCAGTTTTATTGATTGCAATAAAGACGAAGCTAAAACACTGTGTCTGTAATTAGACACACACATTTTTTTTCAGCATTTCAAATGTTATTTTTAATGTGACGACCACAAACATTGTTCATTCTTCTGAGATTGTCCCCATTGTAAAACCGAATGTTTAAAAATGTAGGAAATTCAACATTTGATAGAAAACACTTATTTAAAAATAAAAAAGACAATAATTAGCACTTTAACCAGCAGGTGGCGGCAAAGTAGCATTTATTTGCGCATATATCAGCCATTTCCTCTAATCGTTTTTCACTTCATTTTTGACTAAATTAAACATTATAAAATAACTAGGTTTAAAAATACATTTTGTCAATGTGAAGTATGAAATACTCAAAATCTGATGAAAAACAATAACTTTTCTTGTGAATGAACGACAGAAAGCGAGCGCCGCTCTCTCTTTATAATCACAGCAGCTGTCAGTCAATGATTTCAGCACACTTGTGAAAACACACATTTTATTCAATTAATCTAACTAAAGTGCACAATAAATATTTAATTTTTGAAGCTTTTTTTCACATAAAAGTGTGAAAACTGATGGTGGAATTGAATTTAGTCGAGGAGGAACACTGAGGAACGTCTTTATTTATTTATTTTTTATGCCGTCTTACGTTTGAATAACTAAATTAATGCTGTGCCTGACTATTTAAGTGACTATATTCTGATTATAAACTAAGTATGACACTACTGATGCTCAACACACCAGCACATGACTCTCACCGGAAGTTTTCCAGCTGGCTTATATTATTGCAGAAGTTCTAAAGAACGCTCCGTGCATATAGTCCATTGACTTGAATTCTTTTGTCAGCATGGTCTGAAGACGATCTAATTCAATTTTTGTGAAAATCAGGCCTAGGAGAAGTTCAAAAAAGTAGGTTTCTAACCCTTATGTTTCAAAGGTTATTAGCATAAACAAGAGTGCAACTTTGGACAGGTGGTGGCGCTAGAGGCATTGATTTAGAGACTTCAAATTCGGTATGGTTAATGTTGGGACTGATGTCTATCAGTGTGCCAAATTTCATAAGTTTGCTCCAAGCGGTTCTATGGGCTCCCATAGACTTCCAGAGTGGAAATGGAAGAATAATGATAAGAAGAATGGCAACTATTACAATATAACTTAAAGATTTTATAACTTAAATGTGGAACATTAACAAATCGTTCTTAGAACATATTTTTGTTCACTGGTCTGTTGAGATCAGATGAGAACAGAACTGAAACTGAACTGATCTGAATACTGACACTGGCATGGCATCGACTCCATCAGTGAATATTAGATATTTCCGCTCTTGGTCGCCGGTAACTGACGGCATCTGATGAAATGACTCTCGTACGGTGAGGTCACGCAGTTCACGACCTCTGAGACTCCAGTGGTCAGCTGTCAGGGTGTTTAACAGCTCTGTCTTTTCAAGACTATTTGAAAATCATTTCCTCACTTATTAGTAATGTAACACCAGACGAACAGCAGCCCTCCGGCGCTTTAAACCGAGTTCACAGCGAACCTGAGACCAGCAGCGATGAAGATGCTTTTGTTCAGCGGCGGCTTTTAATGCAGAAACACCACAAGAGGCCTGAAGACAATCTCACACACTTCTACATTAACCCTCACCAACACTCTAACTGCTTCACAATAAATGTAGGTCTGCTTGTGTGGTTTCCAGGTCTCTGTGGGATTTTCTTTTAATGCGTTTCATGTTCCAGCAGGAGAAAACAGACTTAATATCTTCAGTCATTTTCATTTATCTTGATTTAAGAATGTTTGGATAACAAGATGGAAACATTGAGGAAGAACATCATGTTTTGTGTCTGATCGCTCAGTAAAGCTCGAGGTGTTTGTTCAGTGACAAACACATATAATCATGTGAGATGTTGGAGATCTGCAGCGGTTATTGTGGATTATTGTGGATCCGGTGGAGCAGAGCTGCGTCTCATCCACTGACTCTTATCTGATGCTTTAAACCGATAAGAGAAACATGTCATATTAGCAGCGAGTCTCTTCTGAATCAACACAAGCCTCACATCATTTACTGCAGCGCCACCTACTGCTGACACACGAGAACACAGTCTGAAAACATCTGAGAGAAGAAGAACGACATCAGGAGCACAAACCATAGCTTCAAGTCTCCATGAAATCAAAACTGACAATTCTGTGTGTGTGTGTGTGAGAGAGAGTGTGTGTGTGTGTGCGCAGGGCTGGGTAGGTTACTTTTAAAATGTATTTCACTACAGATTACAAAATACATGCTTTAAAAAGTCATTTGTAACGTATTTCGTTAGATTAAGTTTTGTAACTTGATCTAAATACTTTAGAATACTAATGAGTTGTAACACAAAAAAAAGTTTTTCTCACAATTCTGAATTTTTCTCAGAATTGCATGATATGAAGTTGCAATTGCAAGTTATAAAGTCATAATTCTGAGATATAAACTCGCATTTTCCCAGAAAAAAAATCAGAAATGCAAGTTTTTAATCATGCAATTCTGACTTTATAACTTGCATTTATGAGTTTAATCTCGCAATTCTGAGAAAAAAGTTCAGAACTGTAAGATGCAAACTTGCAATTGCAAGTAAAAAAGAATTGTGAGATAAAAAGTTGCAATATTACCATTTTTTACAGTTACAAGAGACTCACAAACAACGATTGCAAAACATGAAAACAGTCGTGGATCATCAGGTAATGACAGGACAGTTCAGATTCAAGGGTATGGACATTTTTGAATGGGGCAATTTTTAGAAATTTTGTCTGGAATATGGAATATATGTAAGCATATGTATTTTATGTGAAATAGCTTATTCAGGACAGTACTAAATAAAAATAACTTGCAATTTTTATGATCGCTCTTATTTGGTTAAAATGATTAAAATGTTGCATATTCTGCAAGAGGAATGAAACTCATGAGCAGAAATGGAGCTGATGCTTCTGCAGACTGTCAGAGTCGGAGAATCACCAATTGATTTTTACATTAATTACCGTCACAGTTTACATTAATGTTTAAATGAAATTCAAAGTATCACTTTGGTAATCTAAAATACTTTTCAAATGTTACTGTAATTTGATTACCATCCATTTAAAATGCAACTGTAAATTTTGTATTTTAAATACGTAACTAAAGTTACATGTATTTCGTTAGTGTGTGAGAGTGTGTGTCACCTGTGGTGTGTGTCCCAGCAGACTCCACAGTGTGTCAGTGATCAGACTTCCTGCTCTGTTGAATTCCAGCAGGTCAGTTTCCTGTCGGTTGATGGCCAGATGTTGGCAGCTCTGGAAATCACCGCTGAGCTCCTGACCGCCGGACATCTGCAGCAGATCCCACGTGCCCATCAGCTCCAGCTGCTCACGCAGCGCACGCATCTGCCCGTACGACAGGTGACCTGCACCGACACAACAACAAATAATAATGACAGGCATAGAATTCAGAAAAACAATGACGTTTCCTTTCTTCTCCATCTTGCTTCCTAATCTAGTTGTCTAATAAACCCTGCAGTGTATAATACAATTATTCTTTGGGCTTGCCTGACCTGAGATCCAGGACGGGGTGAAGGCGTCCGACAGCCATGACGTGTATCCCTCCCGGAGCGAGCGCAGGAACGTCTGGACGTCAGCGCCGGACACCAGCTGCTCCGTCTGCAGCAGCTCGTCACTGAGCACACAGTCCGGAGACAGCAGGAGGATTCTGGGAATGAAGAGAGACGGACGGACGTTCAGCCCGCAGCGCTTCATGTGACTGCAGAGGTTGCTGGTTTTCACCTGCACACACACAAACATCTGCACTGAAGCTCTGAAGAACCTCTCGTGAACTCTGAGAGGAAACGAATGCTGAATCTGACCGTGATGGCCTGAAGCGCGTCGGGCAGCTGCTCGACGGAGACGCTGCTGAAAGTCTGCTGCTGCGGTCTGACATGAGTCTCGATCTGGGCCGAAACAGAACCGCTCCACGTCTTCAGATCGATACAAAACACGCCGTGACCTGGAGCGACACACACTGATCTGTGATGGTGTCTTACAGGTGTTTCTGACAGTACTGAAGCTCCTCTGACGCACCTGTGAGCAGCAGCAGGTTGATCTCGTCTCGGTCGGTCTGAAACTGGTTTGGTACACGCAGGTTATAAAACATGTCCTGCTGTCTCAGACCGCTGACCGTCCTGTGTGAAGATATCAGCATAATAACACACAATATTAACACACCGGACAGACCAGGAGACTCTCTCTGCACTCATCTAAAGTTAACCTGGCAAAACACAGAGGCTAATGTGACATTCTTAGAAAGCATTGCCTAACATTCTGCAGGGAAAAGGGCGGAGCCTGACAGCTGTGAGTGACATGACACTTTAAACGCCTTCATTTGAAGTACACTTTGCTAGTACACATTTCTAGTGATTCTACAGTTAATTCTCATGTTGTATTTTCAGAAAGTTTTGGAATATTTTTCCTCTCCCCAAATTTAACACAATAATTTAATAAGAAGGGTTACACTGACCTATTAAGATTTTGTTTACATCTACCTTGTAAATATATTTTTTTTGCTATTTTTTAAAAAGGTAAATCAATAAGAATTACAATTTTAACAATATTTCAAGTGTAATTTATGAGATTTGTTGTGTTTTGAATCCAATCTTTCTTTATGTAAAAGGAATAAAGTTTATCAAACTGATTTCAAAGTGAAGGATTCATTAGTTTGAACCAAACACTATAATAACATCTTAGCTGATCATTCAATATACTTTATTTTTGACAAAACACCACGTTTCGGTCGTGACTGCACATTTTTGGTAGTGACAGTAATGTGTTGGAAGTGACCACATCACATGACACAATTTAACTCACATACTAAAACATATTAAAATACTAATTATTTGCAAAACTGTATTAAAATTTGGTTTATTTCCCCCAAATAAATGATTATGTTCCCTTTTGTCACTACCAAAACAGTCACGACCAAAATGTGTGGTGAATTTTTGGTAGTGACAATTTTAGATACTTTTGAACCTAGTGTTTGAATTTAGTGTTTGTGTGTGTACAACAGTTGTACACACACACCCAACTACATTTTATCGAATACCCCCAAAAAACAATGTTGTTTTGATCGTGACTGTTTCGGTAATGACAATTTATATACTTTTGAGCTGCTCAAAGATGCTAATCGGCACATGACTAGCACAGTTCTGAACAGCTGTACACACACAAACACTAAATTTTATGAAATAACCCCAAAAACGATGTTATTTCGGTCCTGACTGTTTCGTTAGTGACAATTTTAGATACTTTTGAGCCTAGTGTTTGAATTTAGTGTTTGTGTGTGTACAACACACACACACACACACACACACAACTACATTTTATCGAATACCCCCAAAAACAATGATGTTGTTTTCACTTGTGACTGTTTCGGTAATGACAATTTATATACTTTTGAGCTGCTCAAAGATGCTAATCAGCACATGGCTAGCTAGCACAGTTCTGAACAGCTGTACACACACAAATACAAAATTTTATCGAATACCCCCAAAAAACAATGATGTTATTTCGGTCGTGACTGTTTCGGTAGTGACAATTTATATACTTTTGAGCCGCTCAAAGATGCTAATCAGCACATGGCTAGCTAGCACAGTTCTGAACAGTTGTACACACACAAATACTACATTTTATCGAATACCCCCAAAAAACAATGATGTTATTTCAGTCGTGACTGTTTCGGTAGTGACAATTTTAGATACTTTTGAGCCTAGTGGTTTGAATTTAGTGTTTGTGTGTGTACAACAGTTGTACACACACACACAACATTTTATCGAATACCCCCAGAAAAAACAATGATGTTGTTTCGGTCGTGACTGTTTCGGTAGTGACAATTTATATACTTTTGAGCCGCTCAAAGATGCTAATCAGCACATGGCTAGCTAGCACAGTTCTGAACAGTTGTACACACACATAAAACTACATTTTATCGAATACCCCCAAAAAACAATGATGTTATTTCAGTCGTGACTGTTTCGGTAGTGACAATTTTAGATACTTTTGAGCCTAGTGGTTTGAATTTAGTGTTTGTGTGTGTACAACAGTTGTACACACACACACACACAACTACATTTTATCGAATACCCCCAGAAAAAACAATGATGTTGTTTCGGTCGTGACTTTTCGGTAATGACAATTTATATACTTTGAGCCGCTCAAAGATGCTAATCAGCACATGGCTAGCTAGCACAGTCTGAACAGTTGTACACACACATAAAACTACATTTTATCGAATAACCCCCAAAAAACAATGATGTGCTTCGGTTGTGACTGTTTCGGTAGTGACAATTATATACTTTTGAGCCTAGTGTTTGAATTAGTTTGTGTGTGTACAACTGTTGTACACACACACGCACACAACTACATTTTATCGAATACCCCCAAAAAACAATGATGTTGTTTCGGTCGTGACTGTTTCGGTAGTGACAATTTATATACTTGTGAGCCTAGCTCAAAGATGCTAATCAACACATGGTTACCTAACACAGTTCTGAACAGTTGTACACACATAAAAACTAAATTTTATGGGATAACAACCAAAAAAGTTTGCTTAATTGCAGAAAAAAAGGGTGTTTGGTAGTGACGTTCCTTGAAGTTCCACACAGATTTCAGACTTCTGAACACATTTAACTCAGAATGATGGACTCTATCTACTGTGAAAGAGAGGCTATGAGAGGGAGGGACATAGGAATATTTCCTGATCAAAAATGTAAAATGGCCGATGGACTAAAACACAGTTTCGGTAGTGACATGAAAATGCGGGATACATTTTTTTTACATAAAGTAGAAGATAGAAGGATCTTAGTAATATCTAAAATTTTTATACTTAAATGCTTTTTAAATGTGTTTTTTTGGTTGTGGGACAGCAGGCTCAAAAGTATCTAAAATTGTCACTACTGAAACAGTCACAACCGAAACGTGGTGAAGTTCCGGTTGTGACATTATTGTTTTTTGGGTGCTATTTGATCAAATTTAGTGTTTGTGTACAACTGTTCGGAACTGTGCTAGATAACCATGTGCTGATTCGCATCTTTGAGCGGCTCAAAAGTATTTAAAATTGTCAAAACCGAAACATGTCATCATTGTCTTGGTAGTAACAAAAGGGAACATAATCATTTATTTGGGGGGGAAAAAAATATGCAAATCATTAGTATTTTAATATGTTTTAGTATGTGAGTTAAAATCCTGTCATGTGATGTGGTCACTACCAACACATTACTGTCATTACCGAAAATGTGCAGTCACAATCGAAACATGATGTGTTTCGTCAAAAATTAAATATATTGAATTATCAGTGTTTGGTTCAATGTATATTCAAACTAATGAATCCTTCACTTTGAAATCAGTATGATAAACTTATGACTTTTACAAAGAAAGACTGGATTCAGAATACAACAAATCTCATAAATAGCAAAAAATATATATATTTACAAGGTAGATGTAAACAAAATCTTAATATCTCAATGTAACCCTTCTTATTAAATTATTTATTATTGTGTTTCGGTAGTGACAAATTTTGGGAGAGGAACAATATTCCAAAACTTTCTGAAAATACAATATCAGAATTAACTGCACAATCACTAGAAATATGTACCTTGGATATTACACAATTTGCATACATACAAAATTCGAGGATATATAAAAGATAATTTATATATCCTCACCGTACATGCTGTAGAAACTCATATGAAGCGGTTTGAGTCCGCTTCTGTCCGGTCGGCTGAGAAACGCTGATGTTACCAGGTCTCTTGGGCCCCGAGGGAACTAAGAACTGAACCATCTGGAACATTCTTCAGTCTAATATCTGAAATTGACAATATATTAATCAGAAAATACTAATCAAACGCTCCAAGACACTTAAATGAGCTGAAATAAACACGTCATGAGACAAACATCTGGAGAATCACGACAGCTGACCTTCAGCACAGATCAGCCTGAAGCAACACTCATGATGGTCAGCCAGGAGTTTACTGTTAGTTAGTGGGTTAGTTAGTGGGTTAGTTAGTGAGTTAGTTAAGGTTAGTAACATGCAGAGCTGCTGTCTTACTGACCGTGTGCTGGTGATTGTCACTGATTCTGATGAAGAACTCAAAATATGAAGAACATGTGATCAGCGCTGAAACTCAATCCAGGAACAGTTTCACAATCAGTCCCACTGCTTCAGTCTGTCTGTCTGTAAACAAGAAGCACGTGGAGCGCCTGATGACGTCACGCCGTCAGTCACACAACCAGATTTTTGCTTTTTTAAACTATATAATGGCAATGATAATAGTGTCTCAGATCAGCTCAAACACAAACAGCCTTTCATAATGTGATGTTACCGAATTTTCGTTCATCACATAAAATGAATGTTTCTCCAGACTTTTGTTCGCTCAGGCATAAAAAGGAGGATATTAGTTTGGAGATGAAGAATGTTTAATTTCGGCGTAAATACACACAAAGCGGTCCGCGCCGGCGATAAGCATCAGAAGCGACACAAACGGGCTCAAACAGACTCGCACCGACAGCTGATGCTCAAATCGGAGCGAATGAACTCAATAAAGAGCAATAAAGCGTTTCAGTGACCTGCACTTCAGCGGCAGATCTCGCGATAACAGCCGCCACCGCAATAAAGCTGCAACAAAGGGCTGAAAGAAATACAGATGAAAGTGAAGCCAAAGCAATATCACCAGAATTCCCACACAAAGCCTCCCTACAGGATTTAATATTGCTGCAATCAGTGAACAGAGTCAATTATTATGATTCCTTTATGTTCCTGCTATCAGAGAGAAACGAAACTGAGAGACGGAGAATATGATGATTCTGATGATGATAAACGAACTTTACACACAATAAACAGCGAATCATGTCAGAACAACACTGACAAATGATTTAGATATTCTCTCTTTCTAATTATTACATGCATTGTCCTGAATTATCACTAATTAAGGGCAATTTTAGAACAATTTTAATGATGTCTGTATTGTTCTTCAGATGAGGACGATATTCTGCCATAATCATAGTGTTCAAGACAGAAATAATATTTTACACAATCCATAATGTTTATTGTTGCATAACTGTTCATAAGTTTAAGATCCTTTTTTTCATCAAGGATTAAATTGATAAAAAGTGACATTTATAATATCTATTTCAAATAAATGCTGTTCTTTCTATTCACTTTAAAATAAAATGTATCATGGTTTGCAAAAAAAAAAATAAGCTTAATAATCATAAATGTTTCTTGAGCATCAAATCATCATATCAGAATGATTTCTGAAGGATCATGTGACACTGAAGACTGGAGTAATGATGCTGAAAATTCAGTTTTGATCACAGGAATAAATTACACTTTACTATATATTCACATAGAAAACAGCTGTTTTAAATTGTTCAAATATTTTGTGATTTTTACTGTATTTTTAATCAAATAAATTCAGCTTTGATCAAAGGAATAAAATACATTTTACTATATATTCACATAGAAAACAGCTGTTTTAAATTGTCCAAATATTTTGTGATTTTTACTGTATTTTTAATCAAATAAATGCAGCTTTGATCAAAGGAATAAATTACATTTTACTATATATTCACACAGAAAACAGCTGATTTACATTGGAATAATATTTCACAATTTTTACAGTATTTTTGATCATATAAATTCAGCTTTGATCACAGGAATAAATTACATTTTACTATATATTCACATAGAAAACAGCTGTTTTACATTATAATAATATTTCACTATTTTGACTGTATTTTTGATCAAAATTGGTGAGCAGAAGAGACTAAAAATCTTACTGAATCTGAAAAAATTATTCAATAATAAACAGTCATTTGCTAAGTTTGAACTAATTGTTATATACTTGCACTAGCATATTGTATATGACAATTTAGTTCAAACTTTGACCTGTGGAGTGCAGTAATACACTTAGCAGTGTCCACACTGCTGGAATTCTAATAGAGAAGAAGAGAGCTAGTTCAAGATGAGCATTTATGGTTAAAATGTATAAAATAGAAAATGGCCGATGGTTTCGCTAGATAAGACTCTTGTTTCTCATCTGCTATCATTTAAAGCTCTTTGAAGCTGCACTGAAACTGTAATTTTGACCTTCAACCGTCTGGAGGCCATTGAAGTCCACTATATGGAGAAAAATCCTGCAATGTTTTCATCAAAAACCTTCATTTCTTTTCGACTGAAGAAAGAAAGACATGAACATCTTGGATGACATGGGGGTGAGTAAATTATCAGGAAAATTTAATTTGAAAGTGAACTAATCCTTTAAATTCATGTTCCTGGTAATCTTGAATCAGCATCTCTTCTCCTCCCTCTTGCAGCATCTCTTCTCTGATGACGAGGGCGGAGCAACCTGTCACTCACATGAGATCCACCAATAGCAAACCACAACCATCCAATCAATTTCACACAGACAAAATCAAGCCCCGCCCTACATTTGTTCTTGTTTGCGAAGCAGTTTCACTCAAATATACGGGATGAAAAGACCAGCGCAACTTCCCTTTCATGACGACTTCAAGGCTTCACAGTGTTCACTTCTCTGGGTCAAGGGGCAAAGGAGAACAATCTAGAAACATTCTGTGAGTGTGTGTTTGTACAGCAAAACCATGAATGATCTCAGGTGTTTCAGAGAGAGAGACGCACAGACCGGACACAGACAAAGCCGCAATTGTGCTCGTCACCAAACAATGACATATTTCTGTTTCCCTCTAAATTCCTCCACATCATTTGTCTGTCATGTGTCCGAGTCGCTCCCTCCATTACTCTGACAGCGCTCTTATTAGACGAAAGCCGAGCCAGAGCTCCATGAATTTAGCCACTGTTCCGAGACGTCTCTCAGTAATTAATTTGATAAATGTATTAATTATGAATCGGGTCCGCAGCGCAATCAGATGGTCAGGCGTCCAGCTCGGCCGGCGTTCTGATAAGTCGCTCTTTGTTGCGGCCGCTCGGGTTTCATCGGCTCTTATCGCTGCTGCTCCGATCAGCCGCTCGTTTCCTGTGTTGTAATTAAACGGAGGGTTTCTGATCGCGAGCGTCTCGTTTAGTGTTTAAGAGCCTGATCTGCAGGAACCTGCAACATCTGTTGATCGACAGTAGCATCAGAACGCTTCGTCACTTTGTCAAGTCAAGTTAAATCTCGACTAAATAGAAAATCAGACAGCCACCATTTCACCTGAGTGTGATTTTATGGTTTATTTTTTTATTTTGTTTTATATTGTACACTCTAAAAATACTGGGTTAAAAACAACACAAGTTGGGTTAAAAATGGACAAACCCAGCAGTTGGGTTTTATGTTTTATGTTGGGTAGTTTTATTTGTTTAAAAAAAAATACTATGTGGCTGGCATAAAATGAACCCAAAATAGGTTGGCAATTAAAAATCAGGCACATAATTACTAGAGGCAACAATAATAATCAAGAGGTGAACATGATAAGCAATTTAGTAAATTTAATTATTTAATTATTATTTATTAAACTTATTACACAGTAAAAAACGTTGGGTTATTTTTTAATCCAACCGTTGGATTATTTTCCAAACATGTTGGGTAATTTTTAGTAATAGAGGGTATGCACGTGACGTCACCGTCGACCGTTACGACTGCGGTCACGGCCACTGAGTGGCAAAAGACTGAAGGGTGTCGCACACCGAACGCGAAGCTCAGCGCCTCGCCACGTCTTTAAAATTCGAACGCATTGTTATGAGTGTACGAACACCGGCGGCGACATTCGGCGCCTGTCCGCGGCGCCCAGCTACGACTCAGAAAAAAATATAAAACAATGTGTTCGAATTTGAAAGACGTGTCTTGGCGCTGAGCTTCGCGTCAGCACTGGTTTTCAGCGTGAATGTCGCGAAAAACACACAAAACACATCCAAAACGGGAAAGAGCTTTGCGACTGACTGTACAAATAGCTTTGACACAAACCCTGAGGCATATATTTAAAAACTGCAGAAAGCAACAGGGAGAAAAGCAAATGGATCACTGCAATTCACAGAAACAGCTCGACTCCAGGCAGAGAAACATGTTTTATCATTTTGTGTCAAATTGTTGGATTTTGAGGTAAAATCATACCGTATATATTGTATTGTTATATAGTTTGACAACTCATCTATTAATTATTTTCCATCTTATATTCTGCATAATTGGGTGTTTTTCAATAAACAACACTGACAAAAACTATACTATAAAACTATTTAGGGCTGGACAATATGACGATATAACATTGATATAAGTGATTACGCGGATTTAAACCTACCGATATTGTAGTTATATAAAATATTCACAGGCAGATTTGCTTTATGTATTTCCCCGCCATCGAAATCAGGCACATATAAATGTCAGGAAACACGACTCCAGGCTGCATGTCAATATCCATGGATTAGGTTTATTTGACAGGTTGTAAGGAACACATTCAATTCCAACCTTTAGTGTAATTCGTTAGTTTTACTCGTGTTTTCGCAGTTTCCCCTGTTAAATCCAGTCATGCAGCAGGTTCTTTTGCCACTCAGTCCAGCTGAGGGAGCGCGCGCTTTCGGTGGGAATTGACGTCGATGCATACCCTCTATAACCCGGCTGTTTGGTTAAATCAAAGTCCCTTTAAGACAAGTCATTTCACTCGGCGGCCATCTTTGAAACGCCTCTCGGGCATCCTGGGCATCATGCAATCTCTTTGAATGGGGAAACATCAAATTCTCCAAAACTGTTCGCCAACCTTACGATTAAATTTCATATTTGAAATCACCAATGAAATCTAACAACAACCGGCTCATAAATTTAGTTTCTGAAGGCTCGAATCATGACAAAAAAAACTGTATTTTTCAGGCTGGATCAAGCTAATGCGCGTCTCTTCGGAGGCGCGCGTCTGACTGTTTAACGGCCGCTGAAGTGACGCGATGACTTTACCAGTCGGCGATTGGCTCTTATTTAGAAGGCGGGACTTATTCCGCCATATTGCGCGTTACACTTTCTCCCATTCAAAACAATATGAGTGACGCGTCTTGTGTTATTCTATAGTCTTTGGTTAAATACAGTTCCCGCTGCGACGATTCAAATTTCAAATTTTAACGGTCCAGTGACAATCAACAGGAAGAAGCTGCTGTATCCTGATTATGAAAGGTAAGTCATATTGTTATTTATTTATTTATTATTATATATTTTTTTATATAGTTTCCTTTAGTCAGTTAATGCTCACAGGAAAGTGAGATCGGATGTAAATGAATCCTAGCTATCCCAGTTGCTCGCTAGCAGTAATAAAGTAATTCATTAAAACATTATACTAGCGAAACCGTTTAGAGATGTAATACCTGACTACGGTGATAGGCCTAGTCTGAAATCACTCTATCATTATGCCCGTTTTAATGAATGTTAATTTCCAACCTATTTTGGGTTCATTTTAAGCGAGAATAGTAATTTTTAACAATAGTTGAGTTAAATAAAACCAAAAGTCCCTTTAAGACAAGTCATTTCACTCGGCGGCCATCTTTGAAACGCCTCTCGGGCATGCAAGTGCAGCTCCTATCTCTTTGAATGGGGAAACATCAAATTCTCCAAAGCTGTTCACCAAGCTTTCGATTAAATTTCATATTTGAAGTAACCAATGAAATCTGACAACAACTGTCTCATAAATTTTGTTTCCAAACGCTGGAATCATGACAAAAAAACGGTATTATTCAGGTTGGATCAGGCTAATGCGCATGCGCAGTCCTAAATGCGCGTCTCTTCAGCTTCATTTCGGAGGCGCGCGTCTGACTGTTTCTATAGAAACCGGAGCTTCTAACGGCCGCTGCAGTGACGCGATGACTTTACCAGTCGGCGATTGGCTCTTATTTAGAAGGTGGGACTTATTCCTCCATATTGCGCGTTGCACTTTCTCCCATTAAAAACAATACGAGTGACGCGTCCTGTGTTATTCTATAGTTTTTGATAAAACTACCCAGCTGGTTGGGCAAACATTTAACCCAATCGCTGGGTTTGTCCATTTTCAACCCAGCCTTTTTTTTAGAGTATATTACTATTTTAATATCTATTTTTATTTATAAATTATTGCATAGCTTTCTATATAAAGTTGTATTTATCTATCTATCTATCTATTATATCTATCTATCTATATATATATATATATATATATCTTTTTTATAGAGCTGTGTAATAATTTTCAGTTTTCAGTAATACAGTACGATAACCCAGATAACAAAACGTTCTGGCAAGGTTCTCTCAAAGTTATGATCAAACATTCTTCCAGTAGTACGTTAATAGAACGTTTGTTCAAAGTTATCTGGTCTTTAATAATATTCTCAAAACTTTAGAACAAAAATATTATTTATACATCATTCATGGAACGTTTTTCTGCAACTTTTAATTTGGATGTTCGTCAAACATTTTTTAAATGTTACCGCTTGTTCAGAGGACATTCCGAAATAACGTTTTCATAACTTTTACATGACAATGATGTACTAAAAATGGAAAAGTTTTTCCTTTGCATTTTTCACGTACAGAGGACACCATTGTCAAAACGATCCCTGTTCACGTCTCCGCAAAAACGACTAAAACAGCTGTATTCTGCTGTCAGGCCAGTAGTTGGCGACATTACTTTATAAAGAAACACTACGCATGATGTCACCGTTGTCATGCTCTTTAAAACCCATTTTCAAAATGTCGATGTTGTAAAAGAACGGCCCAAACGCATAACATTTTTATGTTTTTTAATTGAAAACAATGTTGTGTAAACGGCCCCTTAAATTGGAACATTAGCAAAACGTTCTTAGAAATTATTTTGTTGGTTGGGAATACAGAGACGAACGCTATGAGCTAAACTAGCAACAGAAGCAGAACTTCTCTCGCCCGTGATGATGATGATGATGAAGATCAGAGGAAACATTTACTGATTACTTTCAGCTTCAAACCGCTGCTGCTGCTCAGCGGAAACTCAAGCTTTTGTGTGTCTCAATCATTTAATGCAAACGAAAATATTCAGACGGTTCTGATGAAATCTAGAAGCTTCACATGATCCCAAAACAAACCTTCACATATGATGGTGTGTGACCTTACAGGCGCTCTGTGTGGGGATGATGTCTGCCTCACCTGTGAACAGGTGGAATCCACACCGGACCGGAGTGATGACAGCTCAGATCCGGACTGAAGCTCCAGCAGATCATCAATCCACAGCTCATCATTAGCAGACGAGCACACCGAGACTCTTTCATGTCAGAGCTCTAGATCTCAAACTACACACAGACCGCTTTACATCATCATCATCATCATCATCATCAGGTGGGTTCAAATCTTTGTTTTCTCCTGTTTTGGTGAGAAATCATGAAGTCATGATCAAGGCCTCCACCTGCTGGACTGATGGATAATAGTCAGAAACACTCCTCAACTTGCTTGGAATGCATTGAAATTTAGGCTAAATAAAACTAATTCAATTATTTATTAGATTATGCTTTATAATGAACAGGTAATGAATCTGAACTAACATAATAGATGACATTTTTTTAAAAAAAAAGAACAAAACCTCAATCATTTCAACATCAAAAAGTCACAATTGTGAAAAATCAACCAAGAATTACCTTTAGTAGGAGAAACCAAGCATGCATTATGGAATGAAAATGCTGCAGATCATCAAGAGCTCAATCTGGAGGATGACGAGCAAACAATACATAAAAAAACAAAAAGTACAGGCCAAACGAACCAATGATTCACTCAGCATGATCTCCATGTTTCCACATCAAAGACTGTGAAAAAAAAGTACAAATTGAGCAGCAGGTGGCGCTAAAGGACCCGAGATGAAGACACTGCATAGACTTGTATTATTTTTATACACAGTTAGTTATAATTGAGTCATTCCACGAAACCGGTTCGATTTGGACTTACACATTTTTAGATTTTTTACCAAAATGTATTACTTTTCTGAACACCCCACAACATTAATGACATATTTAACTTCCAGAAAAACATATTTTCCCATCTCAGGCATCAAATCCCTATTATTGTTGGTCATTATTTTAAGTTATGGACACTATGGAGCTCTCTGAATATTATTATAAAATGTTTTTGTGATAAAATCAACATTTGCCTATTAATCAGATGACCCTCACACTAATTCAGTAATTGCAAATATAAAAGTTACATAAAATCTCACACTTTTGCTACTAAAGCCTGAAATGGACACTTTTTGTGACAGAAACCTCATCATTTTTGATCAAAGGCTTCAGAATTTGAACTAAAATCAGTTTTCTCATGATTGCTCTGAACATTTCACACAGAGTTCAACTAACTTTAAATTACTTTTTCATAAACTTAAAATAATAATAATAATAAAAATGTAGGTGTGACGGGGTTGTGATTTTTTGCCCAAATTGGCCACTGCTCTAAATCTAGTGAATAAATGGAGAGCACATGACATGCATGATATTAAGAAAATGTTGATAATTTTCACAAGTAATAGTTTTCTATCTTTAATTGATGTAACGGGGTTGAGTCGTTAAGCTCGACAAACACAATTTCACAACATAATTTAGTTATAATTATTAAAGAAGGTGGTAACTTGCTCACAATGTTGTTCAGAAGACTTCTATGATGTCACTTCCTATTAATGATGTCACATAAGCATCAGTTCATTACGGTTTGTGTAACAGGGTTGAGGGGTTACTGAGGTACAACTAAATGATGTAATTTTAATGAATAATCATGAATAATAATCATTAACAGCAAAAAAGCACAGATGGATATTTATGGGAATGGCAAATGGACTTTTTTCTCATTTTATTATTCATATCCCAAGTACACTTTCATAGAAGTAAAGTGTACTTGGGATATGAATAATTTGAATATGTTAGGATTTCACAATATTGATTATTGTGCTTGGATATTAATGTTTTGAGTTGTTTCTTGATGAATGCAGAAAGAACAACGTTTTTGTTGTTCTGAGTGTGTGAACGCAGTCATGGGTGAAAAAATTTACATTTTGGGATTACATTTTTTAGGATTTTGGGAGATTTTTTTCAGGTTTAGCTCACTTCAAATTTGTCTCCAAAATATGGTTAAGTAGATACAAACATACACTCACACACGCACACTCATGCACACACATTCACTCACACACACACACACACACACACATACACTCACACACTCACTGATTGAAGGACAGATATATTAGGATCAGTTCTCTGAAGCTTTATTGCTGTTGTATGTATGAATATTCTCAATACATTCTCAGAAATGACACAGAAATTCTCAACAAAACATTTCAAATATGATAATACTGATGATGTTGTGAAGATGTTACAGCATGTAAACAGACGCTGATATGAGGCAGAAGAGCTTTGCTTACAGTTAAGGAGATGGACTGACATTTAAATCAGTTCATCCAGTCGAACCCGTGACCTGCTTTACATTCACTCTGTTCAGCAGATGATCTCGTGTGTGGAAGATCATGTAATTCAAATTAATTGATTATTGTGAGTCTATAAGCTTGTAATGAACGTCACTGTCTGAACAGATGCTCTATAATGACATTAAACTCAATAAAAATAAAGCAGAGAAGAGCTGGAGTCACTCGTTATTGAATGAAGAAACTATTAGAGAAGCTGGAGGAATGAATCTGCTTCAGCAGAAATATATTAAAGCCATAAACATCAATAAAAAGAAGATGATCCATTATATAAAATACTCTCTTGATAAACAGCTCCTGTACACAATACAGGTGATTATTAGTGACGCCGCAGTCGCTTCCGTCCACACACAGTCTCTCTCTCACACACACACACACTCGTACACACACACTCACACTCCTCTATGTGTCCAGTAGGCGGCGCTGTCTCAGTCGCTCCCGCATGCTGATTGGCTGCTTGTTGAATTTCTGCATGATTTCTTTGATGCGCGACAGGTTGGAGCGTCCGAGCACAAAGTCGCACCTGCTGGCGCCGATGTCGTATCCCACCGTACACACCTTGCTGCTGACGCTGAAGCCCTCGGCGCGGACCATCACGCGGTATTCACCGGGATTCAGCAGACGCCAGTAATCGCCGTCAGACGCTGGGAGAAACATGTTCACTGATTACAGAATGTAAATGTGACTCAGATTCACTGAACTTCAGCCACTGCAAAAAAATGCTGCTCTTAGAGTTTTTGTCTTGTTTCTAGTCAAAATATCTTAAAAGTTCTTAAATCAAGAAGCATTTTCTTGACAAGTAAAAATTATTTTCTTGTTTTCAGCAAAATAAGTCAAAATTAAGTGAGTTTTTCCTGAAAACAAGAAAATAATTCTTATTGTCAGAAAATGCTTCTAATTTTCTTGTTTTCAGCAAAATAAGTCAAAATTAAGTGAGTTTTTCCTTAAAACAAGCAAAATAATCTGCCAATGGGGTAAGCAAAATAATCTTATTTCAAACCAAAAATAAGGTATATAATCTTGTTTTCAGTTTGAAATAAGATTATTTTGCTATTTTAAGGAAAAACTCACTTAATTTTGACCTATTTTTCCTAAAAACAAGAAAATAAGAAGCATTTTCTTGACAAGTAAAAATTATTTTCTTGTTTTCAGGAAAAACTCACTTAATTTTGACTTATTTTTCCTAAAAACAAGAAAACAAGAAGCATTTTCTTGACAAATAAAAATTATTTCTTGTTTTCAGCAAAATAAGTCAAAATTAAGTGAGTTTTTCCTGAAAACAAGAAAATAATTCTTAATTGTCAAGAAAATGCTTCTAATTTTCTTGTTTTCAGCAAAATGAGTCAAAATTAAGTGAGTTTTTCCTGAAAACAAGCAAAATAATCTGCCAATGGGGTAAGCAAAATAATCTTATTTCAAACCAAAAATAAGGTATATAATCTTGTTTTCAGTTTGAAATAAGATTATTTTGCTAGTTTTAAGGAAAAACTCACTTAATTTTGACTTATTTTTCCTAAAAACAAGAAAACAAGAAGCATTTTCTTGACAAATAAAAATTATTTTCTTGTTTTCAGCAAAATAAGTCAAAATTAAGTGAGTTTTTCCTTAAAAAAACAAACAAATAATCTGCCAATGGGGTAAGCAAAATATCTTATTTCAAACCAAAAATAAGATATATAATCTTGTTTTCAGTTTGAAAAAAAAAAAGATTATTTTGCTTGTTTTAAGGAAAAACTCACTTAATTTTGACTTATTTTTCCTGAAGACAAGAAAATAATTTTTACTTGTCAAGAAAATGCTTATTTTATTGTTTTTAGGAAAAATAAGTCAAAATTAAGTGAGTTTTTCCTTAAAACAAGCAAAAATAATCTTATTTCAAACCAAAAATAAGGTATATAATCTTGTTTTCAGTTTGAATTAAGATTATTTTGCTGGTTTTAAGGAAAAACTCAATTAATTTTGACTTATTTTTCCTGAAAACAAGAAAATAATTTCTACTTGTCTAGAAAATGCTTTTTGATCTAAGAATTTTTAGATATTTGGACTGGAAACAAGATAAAAATTCTAAGTAAGAACAGCATTTTTTGCAGTGAGTCGACTGGAATCGTTAACGTGGGCGGTGTGTGTCACGTGTTTTACCTGTGCGAATGTCGTGATTGATTCCGTCCACAGAGACGATGGCATTAGCGATTCCTTTCCCCTGAACGTCTCTGATCACACCTTTGATCCCACGATGCACCTGTTCAAACCCATCAACACAATATTGAGTGTGTGTTTGTGTGTGTAAGTGTGTGTGAGTGTGTATGATCACCTGTTCCATGAAGACGAGCAGAGACTCGCGGTTATTCTCCCACTCCTCCGGTAGTTCGCTCTCATGCGGGTATTTATCGCAGCCCACGTACATGGACAGCTCGAAACAGTTGGTGTGCAGGTAACTGAAGTCATTCATACCTGTTAACGTACAACAACCCGGTTAACAAGACTAACCGATCCTCACAATCAGAAATCAGGCGTCCTGATGATCTCACTTCCTGCAGCTGTGTGCCACGACGCCCCGTTGATGGTGCCGTCCTCCTTGGCAAAGTCGTCGGTGTGGCAGACCCTGCGGCTGACGTCGGTCATGAGGCGGTGCGTGGAAGCGTACGAGAACGCCAGCCAGCGGAACACGTGATCGTCGGCGGTGGGCGTCAGCTGCCGGAGCGCCGTCACTGAGCGTGTGCGGTCGAACGGAAAGGTCACCACCAGCTCGCCGCCCTGCAGGTTCCCTCCCAACACGAACGGGATCTTCTCCATCCACGACACCAGAGCGCGTGTCTCCACAGCCACCTGGGGTCAGAGTGATTTAGAGCAACTCAGTATCAGTTTTTATGACACAAGACTGCAGCAGTTTAATAGTGTTGTGTAATATGTGTCACTTGCTTCATATATTAATATATCTGGGTTCAAAAGACAATATTCAGTAATATTATTGATTATTATCAAGCACAAAACCTGCAATTATAGCGCCACCAAGTGGCACAGTCCCACCGCTTTTTGTGTGTCCTCAGAGTGCCCTCATACATAAGCATGTCAAATTTGGTGAAAATATCTAGTTTTGTTTAAGAGTTATAGACATTTATATGTATGAACACATAAAAAATTATCCACACCTGATTTTGATTGCATTTTTTTGCCACTTACTATCAAAATTTTGACATTTGACCATTACCATTTAGTCAACGACCTGTTTCTGATTTTCTTACGGTGGTTTCGTCTCGATCAGACTAACCGTTTCTAAGATATTTGCGAATGCTGTTTAAATGCTAAATCACAACGTTGTACAAACCATAAGGCGAAACCTAGCATGTTTGGTATCGTTGGACTCGGCAAGGATTCAGGAATCCAAGGAGATGACGTTCCCGTGAAAATAAGTCAATTACGTCCAAAGTTATAAGCCTGTAAATTATGTTTTTTCACCACTAGGTGGCGCTGGTCCTAATCTTCTCAGACTCCTTCTGGGGATCGTACTGATGATCCATACCGAGTTTTGTAATACATTCATGCATTCAAAAAAATGCAGCTTTTTACTACAAAATTCAAAACGGCCGATATGGGAAAATTGGATATCATTCAACTTGGCGAATTCTCAAATCTATCGAGACCACTTTTTTGATTTTTGGACAAAATGTTTAGAAGTTAAAAGCAAAAATATAAATTTTTCGTATCTCCGCACCAGTAGGTGGCGCTGTGCCGAAACGCAGCATGTAAACTCAGGTCATGCTTGTGATGACATGCACCAAGTTTGGCCAGAATACGATAAAGCATTGAGGAGATACAGCCTTACGTCTATTTTTGCAAGCGCTACGTAAAATTCGTTCGCACGTTTGACAAATCAACTTGACTTCCATAAAATTTTGTTGCCATGGTTTGAAGATGATCTGGTTCGAAACTTCTCAGACTCCTTCAGGGCATCGTGCCGACGACCCATACCGAGTTTCGTAATGATACGTTCATGCGTTAATAAAATACCGCATTTTACTACAAAATTCAAAATGGCTGATATTATATCAAATTGGATATCATTTGACTTGGCATGGCGCCCCAAATCAAACGAAACCACTTTTATGACTTTTGGTAAAACCATTCAGAAGTTATAAGCAAAAATAGCCATTTTTCATATCTCAGGACCAGTAGGTGGCGCTGCGCCAAAACGCAGCATGTAAAAATCTGAGGAAAAATGAAAGGAAGAAGAATTTTGTTTCTAGCCCTTACGGTTCAAAAGTTATTAGCATAAACATGAGTGCAACTTTTGAACAGTTGGTGGCGCTAGAGGGATTGAGTTAGAGACTCTAAGCGTGTGTGTGAGGGACATACGGTGGCGTTCTCGGAGCGGTACCAGTCCGGGATGGGCACGTGATGGTTGTGGAATTTGCGCGGTACCCAATTCCGAGCCTCTGCTTCCCAGAGAACAGCGTTGAGATCAGGGAAGTTGTGATGGATGTCGAGGCCGTCGTGACTCCAGCGGCCCAGAGACCATCCGCTGAGCTCCGAGCCCTTAAACATGACAGAGAGACACACTTTCATTCAGCAGGGTGTCTTATAATCATGAGCAGGAGTGGCCGCAGACGTACCGCTGCGAAGGCCTTCTCATAGCCGTCGGGGTTGATGGAGGGCAGCAGGTGGATGCGCGTCTCGTCCACCAGGTGGCGTATGCGCGGGTTTCCGCTCAGATACTCCTGACACATGAACTGCATGAGCAGCAGAAGCAGCTCGCGGCCCAGCACCTCGTTACCGTGGGAACCGGCCGTGTAGCGGAACTCGGGCTCACCTGCGAACACACACACACTCATCCAGCGTCACACACACCTGGATCAGCGCGCTCAGAGTCCAGTCTTACCGAGCTCGTGCTCGCCGGGGTTGTCCGAGATCTCGATGGCGTACAGCTTCTGTCCGTTGTAGCTTTTGCCGATGTTGTAGATGCGTGTGATGTTCGGACACATGTCATTCACCACCTTCATCAGCTGAACACAAACACAACGGAAGATAATGAAGAATGTTTAATTAAAAGATAATGTGAACTGCTCTCAGGCATTATATTTTATGATGTGTCACAATCCTCACACGGTACCTGTCTCATCTCTTTATAACTGTGGTGTCTGAAGTCCAGGTTGTCTGTTGTCGTCACTTCATTTCTTCTCCGGTAATAATTGTTTGGATCTGTAATGAGCATTAAAAATAAATGAGAAAGCATAAAATCTTTGATCTGCAGGTCTGTTGTGATGATCGTCTGGATTCACAAACGTTTTTTTGTGAGCTAAACTATCTTCTTAAAGTCCTCCTGAGATTTTAAGTTAATATTTTAGTAATTTTTTAATGCATTTGAAAATGTGTGTTTCTCTGATGTCAGGTAATGGTCACGCAGGTAAACAAATAAAATACTTCACCTTTATTTGGATTGTTTTTATATTAAAATTATTTATTTGACATTTTTACAATTAAATTTTATTAAGAGCTATATTTGATTTTGATTTTAAAATGACTTACATTTTACTTTTTATGATTTAATGATTTTTTTTAATGATTTTTTTTATTAAAATAATTTTTACATTACTTATTTTAATTTTACATTTTATGATTAAATTCATTTTTTATAAAGTATTATATTTTGGTTTATTTTTATTTTTAAATTATTTTAATTTTACATTTTATGATTTAATAATTTATATATTGTTTTTTTTAATTCCTTCAATTTTACATTTTCACGATTTAATACATTTATATTAAGTGTTATATTTTGATTTGTTTTATTTGAAAATTGTTAATTTATTTTAAATTAGAATTTATTGTAATTTGGCATTTTTATTTAATTTAATTAATTTATATTAAGTGTTGTATTATGAATTGTTATATTTTTAAATTATTCATTTATTGTAATTTGACATTTTTACGATTTAATACATTTTTGTAAGCGTTTAATTTTGACTTTTTTTATGATTTAATTATTGTTTTGCATCATCCCCGTAGGCTGAAAGCACTGCAGGTGTGTGTGTGTGTGTGTGTGTGTTCTTCGAGTGGGTGTGTGTGTGGGTGTGTCCGTCACCTGGCATCGGGCAGCCCAGGATCTCTACACGCATGCAGATGCCGCCGCTGGGGAACCAGGATCGAGGGTTAATGCGGATGTAACGAGCCACTATGGGTTTCGGGAAAGTGTTGAGGACGGGAATCTCCTTCTCTCGATTCCCAATGAAAATCTACTGATGCGAGCAGAAACACTGGGTTACAGCTGTGTGTGAACGAGCTGATGGTTTGTGAAGGACATGTTTGGTGTCTCACCAGATCTCTGGAGCCATTCTTCAGCGTCACCCAGCTGTGAGAATCATTACTGAGCAGAACTTTATATGAGCTCACCCAATCACTCCTGCAACACACACACACACAAACACACACACACAAGCATCAGCCTCCATCCTGACATTTCTGTATGTGCATTTGGCAGACTTTTCATTGCATTCAAGGCATACACTGGATCAGTTCATGCATTCCCTGGGAATCGAACCCATGACCTTGGTGTTGCAAGCACGACATTTACTGTTTGACCAATTTACATTTATGCATTTTGCAGATGCTTCAAACCCTTGCTTTATATTCAAGATGTTCAGTTCATGCAGTTTAGTTCATGCATTCCCTGGGAATCGAACCTATGACCTTGGCGTTGTGTACTCACGACCAGAGTGAGCTCCGTCCCTGAGTGACGACACCGGTGAATTTCATGAGTCTGCGCGCATCCACCTCAAACCACTGCAGCGGGTCGTTTCGTCCTGCACACCAGCCACCGTCATACAGGTCGTCCTCTAACAGACCACCCTACACACACATGAAACTACATCAACACAATTAACTCATGCTGCTGCTCTTACTGTCAGTGATTCATCAGTGACCCTGTTCTCAACAAACTTCATCTTTGATCAGAATGTAAAAACATCTGGACATTTATTCATTCAGTAGATGCTTTTATTCAAAGTGACACAAACACACAGTGATTCATCCTCAGAAACACAAGATCGAGAGCTGCTCAGATGAGAACAATGCCTGAGAGATGCAGAGAGACAACGAGACAGCAGAGAGAGAGCAGTAAGATAACAGAGAGACAGCAGTGAGACAGAATTGAGCCAGCAGTGAGATAATAACAGACAACGGTAAGACAGCAGCGAAACAGCAGTGAGTGCAGTGGTGAGATAGCAATGAGACAGCAGTAAGAGCAGAGAGACAGCACTGAGTCAGCGGTGAGAGCAGAGAGATGGCGGTGAGACAGCAGTGAGTGCAGTAGGAGCTGAGAAACAGCAGTGAGGCAGCAGAGAGACAGCTTTGAGTCAGTAAGACAGCAGTGAGAGTAGTGAGACAATGTTGAGACCAGTAAGAAAGTAGAGAGATAGCAGTGAGTGTAGTGAGAGCAGAGAAACAGCAGAGAGACCGCAATGAGAACAGAGAAATGGCAGTGTGTGAGAGCAGAGAAACAGCAATGAGAGCAGAGAAACAGCATTTAGACAGCAGTGAGAGCAGAGAAACGGCAGTGAGACAGCAAAGAGACAGCAGTGAGTGCAGTGAGAGCACTGGACAGCATTGAGACAGCAGTGAGAGCAGAGAAATGAGACAGCAGAGAGCAGACAGCATTGAGACAGCAGCAGTGAGACAGCAGCCACCAGCAGTAGAGACAGCAGCAGTGAGAGCAGAGAACAGCAGGAGTGCAGTGAGAGCACTGGGACAGCATTGAGACAGCAGTGAGAGCAGAGAGACAGCAGTGAGAGCAGTGAGAGCAGACAGTGAGACAGCAGTGAGAGCACTGGGACAGCATTGAGACAGCAGTGAGAGCAGAGAAACAGCAGTGAGACAGCAGTGAGTGGGACAGCAGAGCAGTGAGAGCAGACAGCAGCAGTGAGAGCAGAGAAACAGCAGTGAGAAGTGAGAGCAGACAGCATGAGACAGCCGTGAGAGCAGAGAGAGTGAGCAAAGAGACAGCAAGACAGCAGTGAGAGCAGAGAAGAGACAGCAGTAGTGAGAGCAGACAGCATGAGACAGCAGCAGTGAGAGCAGAGAGACAGCAGTGAGAGCAGAGAAACAGCAGTGAGACAGCAGTGAGAGCAGAGAAACAGCAGTGAGTCCAGTGAGAGAGCAGTGAGAGCAGAGAACAGCAGTGAGACAGCAGTGAGAGCAGAGAACAGCAGTGAGCAGTGAGAGCACAGCATTGAGACAGCAGTGAGACAGCAGTAGACAGCAGTGCAGTGCAGTGAGAGCAGGGACAGCAGAGACAGCAGTGAGAGCAAAGAGACAGCATTTAGACAGCAGTGAGAGCAGAGAAAGCAGTGAGACAGCAGTGAGAGCACTGGGACAGCAGTGAGACAGCAGTGAGAGCAGAGAAACAGCAGTGAGACAGCAGTGAGAGCAGAGAGACAGCAGTGAGAGCAGAAACAGCAGTTCCAGCAGTGAGGACAGCAGCGAGCAGAGAGAACAGCAGTGAGTGTGAGAGCAGAGAAACAGCAGTGAGACAGCAGCACAGCAGTGAGAGCACTGGGACAGCATTGAGACAGCAGTGAGAGCAGAGAGACAGCATTTAGACAGCAGTGAGAGCAGAGAAACGGCAGTGAGACAGCAGTTGGGACAGCATGAGACAGCAGTGCAGTGAGACAGCAGTGAGTGCAGTGAGAGCAGAGAGACAGAGACAGCAGTGAGTGCAGTGAGAGCAGAGAAACAGCAGTGAGACAGCAAAGAGACAGCAGTGAGTGCAGTGAGAGCAGCAGAGCAGCAGTGAGAGCAGAGCAAAGAGACAGCAGTGAGAGCAGTGAGAGCAGACAGCAGTGAGACAGCAGTAGCAGTGAGACAGCAGTGAAACAGCAGTGAGACAGCAAAGAGACAGCAGTGAGAGCACTGGGACAGCACTGAGACAGCAGAGAGACAGCAGAGACAGCAGTGAGAAAGCAGTGAGTGCACTGGGACAGCATTGAGACTGCAGTGAGAGCAGAGAAACAGTAGTGAGAGCATTGGGACAGCATTGAGAGCAGAGAAACAGCAGAGAGACAGCAGCGAGTTCAGTGAGAGAACAGTGAGAGCACTGAGACAGCAATGAGAACAGAGAAACGGCAGTGAGTCCAGTGAGACAGCAGTGAGAGCAGAGAAACAGCAGTGAGAGCACTGGGACAGCAGTGAGAGCAGAAAAACAGCAATGAGACAGCAAAGAGACAGCAGTGAGAGCAGAGAGACAGCAAAGACACAGCAGTGAGAGCAGAGAGACAGCAGTGAGACAGCAAAGACACAGTAGTGAGAGAGCAGAGAAACAGCATTGAGACAGCAGTGAGAGCAGAGAAACAGTAGTGAGAGCATTGGGACAGCAGTGAGACTGCAGAAAGACTAGAGAGACAGCCGTGAGACAGCAGAAAGACAGCCGTGAGAGCAGAAAGACAGCCGTGAGACAGTGGTGAGACAGCAGCAGGAGGAAATGTGAGATGCATTAATAGAAGATTCTGACGCACAGACAGAAACATGAGACTCAACTCGCTCACAGCACAACTAGACACATATGAGGATTCGGTCATCATTTACTCATTCTGTATGGCTTTATTCCTTCAGTGGAACATGCTGCTTTTTTCAACACAATGAACGTGAATGAAGGGAAGAGGGAAGTAAATGAGGACAGAGTTTTACTTACAGGTCAATTATTCCGATTTTGTGTCAAATTTTATGTTTTTTAAAGTGTTTTTTTTTGTCCAATGGGGTCCAATGTTTGGTTAATCTAAACATCTTCTTCATGTTCCACTGAAGAAAGAAAGTTATACAGGTTTGGAACACATGAGGGTGATTAAATAGTGACACAATGATCATTAAATGTGTTTCAATCATGTGAGAGTGTGAAACAGATCAGAAACTCATTCGCTTCACGTTCATTTCTATTGGTTAGAGTTGTGAATGAAGGCACTTTGTAAAGTGTTTAAGGATCCTTCAAGGTCGTGCGGGTCAGAATGAATCTTGGTAATGATCTTCTGGACTCGAGCGCAGCTGAGTAATGCTTTCTGTGACTCACAGCGGATTTCAGCAGAAACTGGGTCAATTTCATACGGCTGTCGCTCTGAAGTCTGTTTCCAGCTGATCATTCCTGCTTTCGTTTGTCGTTTTCATCGAGCGCAGCGGAAAACAAAGAGCAAATTCTGTGCAAAGTGGATCCAGATGAGGCAAAGATTGAGCAAAACGGGTCTGAGATCTGAGTAACAACAGATGAAGAGCAGAAACACTGGCAACATTTCATAGAGACACACACACCTGGATGTTCAGTCGGCCCCTGTGCGGCCCCAGACCGTAGTGTCTCATGGTGGACGCGTGGAGCTGAAAGTCATCGATCTTCAGTGTCTCCAGACCCCAGCGGAGGACAATCTGTGGGGAATGAGAAGAGCAGACTGAAGCGTGTCATTATTTGCATGTTCAGCTAGTTAGTGCACTGCAAAAAATGATTTTCTTACTTAGTATTTTCTTAAATCAATACACATTGGTCTGACGGAACTATCAGACTGACTGACAAATGACACAAGTTTGAGGCCGGACTATCTGGCTGACTGACTGATTACATGGATTTGGGGCGGGACTATCAGACTGACTGACCAATGACATGAATTTGGGGCGGGACTATCAGACCGAATGACTAATGACATGAATTTGAGGCGGGACTATTGGACTGACATGACATGAATTTGGGGCGGGACTATCAGACCGACTGACCAATGACATGAATTTGAGGCGGGACTATCAGACCGACTGATCAATGAAATTAATTTGAGGCGGGACAATTAGACTGACTGACCAATAACAAGAATTTGGGGCGGGACTATAAGACTGACTGTCCGATTACATGGATTTGGGGTGGGACTATCAGACTGACTGTCCGATTACATGGATTTGGGGTGGGACTATCAGACTGACTGACCGATTACATGGATTTGGGGCGGGACTATCTGACTGACCAATGAAATGAATTTGAGGCGGGACTATCAGACCGACTGACCAATGACACGAATTTGAGGTGGGACTATCAGACTGACTGACCAATGACATGAATTTGGGGCGGGAATATCTGACTGACCAATTACATGAATTTGGGGTGGGACTATCAGACTGACTGCCCAATGACATGAATTTGGGGCGGGACTATCAGACTGACTGACCGATTACATGGATTTGGGGCAGGACTATCAGACTGACCAATGACATTTGGGGCGGGACTATCAGACTGACCAATGAAATGAATTTGAGGCGGGACTATCAGACCGACTGACCAATGACATGAATTTGAGGCGGAACTATCAGACTGACTGACCAATGACATGAATTTGGGGCAGGAATATCAGACTGACTGACCGATTACATGGATTTGGGGCAGGACTATCAACTGACTGACCAATGACATGGATTGGGGCGGACTATCAACTGACTGACCAATGACATGAATTTGAGGGAACTATCACTGACTGACCAATGACATGGATTTGGGGCGGGACTATCAGACTGACTGACCAATGACATGAATTTGAGGCGGAACTATCAAACTGACTGACCAATGACATGGATTTGGGGCGGGACTATCAGACTGACCAATTACATGAATTTGGGGTGGGACTATCAGACTGACTGACCAATGACATGAATTTGAGGCGGGACTATCAGACTGACTGACCAATGACATGAATTTGGGGCGGGACTATCAGACTGACCAATGACGGGACTATCTTTGATTTGGGCAGGACTATCAGACTGACCAATGAAATGAATTTGAGGCGGGACTATCAGACCGACTGACCAATGACATGAATTGAGGCGGACTATGACCAATGACATGAATTTGGGGCGGGACTATCTGACTGACCAATGACATGGATTTGGGCGGGACTATCAGACTGACTGACCAATGACATGAATTTGGGGCGGGACTATCTGACTGACCAATGACATGGATTTGGGGCGGGACTATCAGACTGACTGACTGATTACATGGATTTGGGGCAGGACTATCAGACTGACTGACCAATGACATGAATTTGAGGCGGAACTATCAAACTGACTGACCGATTACATTAATTTTAGGCGGGACTATCAGACTTAATGACCCCACTGATTCAATATCTTATCTAGCAATCTTTCTAATATTTACATACACCTGTAACTGTAATAAAACGATTTGTACAGGTCTGTCTGCACAGATGAAGCTCTGCAGATGCACAGCTGAGCTCCTCTCATTATGACATCTATCACATCTGCAGCTCTAAAGACTCTCAGGAGATCGGTGTGAATCAGCTCTAATTCTGCTTTTGGCCTGAAACAAACACAGCCGTTACTGTTCCGCAACCGCAATCATGAGGGAAACGTGCAGGTCACTCATTTATATGTCCAAAGCGACTTTCCAACAGGACACACACATACAGACAATAGCATCAGTGTCTCTTCAGATTTTCAGTTTAGATCTTCTATTATTGTTATAATAATATATTGAGAGAGTGACTGTCATATTATGAAGATGTGATGTCTCTGATCAAACTCTGACCCTCCTCTACATTAGGTGAACCGATCTGCTTATCTTATCTTACTTTACCGTCCCAATGTCAAATCATATTTGACACACAGATGACCTCACACAAACCATGTTCGTTTGCTGTTCAACTCACCGTCTTTGTCAGCGGTGAACGAACCGTCACTGACGCCGCCGGCTGCTTTCACTGCTTTCTTGTTCTTCTCACTCTTTTTGTTTCCACTTTTCACGGCTGATGAGACACAAACAGCAGAAGGTTGAACTGCATCTGTGGTTCATACATCAGGCCCATGAGATGAAGAGAAGAAGTGCTGAATGATGAAAGCTGGTGTGTTTGGTGGCCTATAAACTTTAGCTGCGGCGCCAAGCTTCAGAGCCAATGTGTTGAGCAGAAGAGCAGCTGAAGGCTTTCATCGTGTGCCTGAGAGGTCATGTCAGGATAAACCTACATCCCACATGGAAACACTCGGATTTTTCAAGTGCTGCCAGCATTCAGATGTGCCACGGAATCATCGACACGGAGAGTCTAACATGATCACAGCGGATCAGAAACCTCAAGACACACGTCTAGAGTCCCTCAAACTGATCAATCATACTTGCATTGTCTACATTTTCATGGGGGGCAATTTCATATAATGCCCCTTTTACAAGATGCAATATAAGTCCCTAGAATGCGTCTGTGAAGTTTCAGCTCAAAATCCCCCACAGATCATTTATTAGAGCTTGTCAAATTCGCCCCTATTTGGGTGTGAGCAAAAACACGCCGTTTTTGTGTGTGTCCCTTTAAATGCAAATGAGCTGCTGCTCCCGCCCCCTTTCCAGAAGAGGGCGGAGCTTTAACAGCTCAACAACAACAAAGCTGGAGAATCTCACGCAGCCAAAATGACGACGGTGTTCAGCCTTACATTGTTCAAACCGGAGTCGACACTGATGGAGAGACTCAGGAAGAAGTTACAACTTTTAGTCGTTTCTGAATGGTTAGTGGATAAATTGATGTAGTTGCTGTGGAGTTGATTCAACTCATCCACTAGCATGTGCCGTCATGTTCATCTTTTGTGTTGAATTGACCCTCGTTTGTGAAGCAGTCCGACGTAAAATGACGGCATGACAACAACACTCTACTACAACAACTCTTCCTCTTCTCTAAAGCAGCCCGACATGGCCCCGCCCCCTTTGTTTTGAAGTCTCGGGGGCGGGGTTTATGTAAATTTTAGAGTTAGGGTGATGTCACTAACCCGTGAAGAAGCTTGTTGTAGTCCCTACCAGCCATTTGTTGTAGTCCTTAAAAAGCGATTTCTGTAAAAGAAAATATCTCCCTTTGCATTGAACTTTGAGTGTCGTAACTTTGCAGATGTTGTTTATGCTCAAACAGCAACATTACACACTAACTAAAGTTAAAAACCATTTAAAATCATAATCAAGGACCCCTTTCATTTGTGTAAAGCCTTTTTTAAGACTTGCAGAAATCCTTTTTTTTTTTTCGCAGAGTTTTGCACTGACAGCAGGAAAAAATGATGTCAAATGCACGTAATAAAGTTAAATTTAATGGTGTGTGGTTACGAGAGCAAAATAAATAGTCTAATTTAAAGCTTTAAAACCAGGGAGAAAACACTTTGCATGTCTTCTGCTGTTGATGAAGACGATCAGATGTGTCTGGCTGAAGATTAATCAGCATCTGGTGTCAGGAACAAGCATCATTCCCTGCCGACCTCTGCAAAACTTTATGAATGTTTCACACAGTCAAAGCTCCAGTAAAGCACTCCATTCATGATTCACTGAAAGCCAATAATGTTTGACGGTTGAACCAGTGCCTGACAGATCCTGAAACACAAGCTCGTCCAGCCACACAGCTTCAGTTCGGTGTGTTAATGTGCTGTGAACCGCCAGATCAACGGCTGTAATGAGGGAGAAACGTTCTGAAGAGTGTTTAAGTTTATATCTTGAATAAACACATCGGGCTTAATGAAGGAACTCTATGACATCTAACATGTTTACATGCAGTGAATCAGCCTGATCCAGTTACGTGTGTTTACATTACCTGATGTCGAATCGGATCCGCCGGCTGCTTTGGAAGCAGCTGATGTGGATCTGCTCTCCTTCCCGATTCCTCGTCCGGGTGTCTGAAGGCCGTCGGTCGCTCGGTCCTCCGAGACGCGCTGGTAATGTTCCCGACTCAGAAGCTCTTGCATGTAATAATCCTCATCCTCAGATGAATATCCATAACACACATCCAGCATGAGACCCACAAGGCCGAGCAGCAGGAGAGTCTGGAGCCACATTATTTGATCCAATCGGCTCCCGGACCGATGAACTGGCAGGTAAAACTTCTGCTGTCTGGAATCACTCAGGAGAGAGAGACAGCAGAAGAACAGACAGACGGTGATGTTTTGGCTCTGGTTCCAGGTGTTTTGTTCTAGAGCATAAAGCAGGAGCTGCAGTGTGAGAGACAGATCATCTGATCCAGAGCTGATTGATGTCTCACTCTTCTGTCTCACTGTGACTCCTCCCACTGGGCGGAGCTTCCTTGACCTCATTACCATCCCACAACCAAAGGAGAGAGAACTGAGAAGAATTCATACTGATGGATGCAAACACACACACACGCTCGTAGAGCGTCACTAATGCACTAATGTGTTAATCACATCCAGGTCCGGGCAGGTTTGAGTATCTGAACGTGTGTGTGTGTGTCAGAGCTTATTTCATCACGAGTGTTACTGCACACACACACACACACACCTCTTATACTGATTCTTATAGCCGTACTGACTAGAAAGCAGGTTTACGGTAAAATGAAGGTCTGTAATGAGCGTCTGCTGTGAAGCTTCAGTGACGCTGATCCGTTCAGACGCGATTCATTATGAGCTTCACTTCCTCACATCTGAAACTCACAATAACAAACCAAACGAATGATTGTGTAACAATCCCTAACACTTCACAATATGGTTATAGTTAACATGAACTAACAATGAACAATACTTGAAAAGCATTTATTAATCCTAGTTAAGGAGGTCCTTGATTATGATTTTTTAACTTTAGTTAGTGTGTAATGTTGCTGTTTGAGCATAAAAAACATCTGCAAAGTTACAACGCTCAAAGTTCAATGCAAAGAGAGATATTTTCTTTTTAAGGACTACAACAAATGGCTGGTAGGAACTACAACGAGCTTCTTTACATAATTTACATAAAATTTACATAAACCCCACCCCCGAGAACACACAACAAAGGGGGCGGGGCCATGTTGGGCTGCTTTAGAGAAGAGGAAGAGTTGTCGTAGTAGAGTGTTGTTGTCATGCCGTCATTTTACGCCAAACGAACGCTGGATTTGCACAAAAGATGAACATGACGGCACATGCTAGTGGATGAGTTGAATCAACTCCACAGCAACTACATCAATTTATCCACTAACCATTCAGAAACGTCTAAAATTGTAACTTCTTCCTGAGTCTCTCCATCAGTGTCGACTCCGGTTTGAACAATGTAAGGCTGAACCAAAATCGTCATTTTGGCTGCGTGAGATTCTCCAGCTTTGTTGTTGTTGAGCTGTTAAAGCTCCGCCCTCTTCTGGAAAGTGGGCGGGAGCAGCAACTCATTTGCATTTAAAGGGACACACATAAAAACGGCGTGTTTTTGCTCACACCCAAATAGAAGCAAATTTGACAAGCTATAATAAATGATCTGTGGGGGATTTTGAGCTGAAACGGATTTCTGCATTTATATCAAAGTCGTGAATGCAGGTTTTGTCGATATGGAGCGGTTGCTGCGGTCACACAGTGTTAATTTCAGAGATCTGCTCACCTCAGTGTTTGTGCAAATTAAAGCGTGTTTTCACTGGATTGGTGGGATGAATCTGAGACGCCAGCAGCACTTCCTGAAATCATCACACATTCTTCAGACCAAACCCTGAAGCTGCAGGAACCGCATGAACCGTCTCGGGGAAACATCTGTCTGTACAAACCACTGCAGATGATATCAGACTTTTAATCAGCTACTTAATATTTCATCCCCTTAAATGACCCGGAGACTTTGACGAGCGTCCAAAATCAACACTGATTTTCTTGCAGAATGATCTTCAGATGCATCTCGGTGCTAAACCATCATTCACCATGTCAGGATCAGGAGACACGAGCGCTCCGAAGGTGTCTGTAAGCCACCAACAATCCACCGCAAACTCACGTTCTGCCCTACGAAAACACAACAAACACACTGGAACAAAGAAACGCAACTTAAATGAAGCGTTTGAAGCACTCAGAAGATTTCTAAATGATAAACCTCATCACTGAAGCTGCGAGACGTCAGTCATTCAGCACACTGAATCATGGCTTTCTGCAGGAGAGACGGACATGGCAAGAACATTGTTAACTGTGAGTTATATATCTGGCCTGATGATTCAGAGTAACACGAAGCAGATGATCAATATGTGTCCAGCTGACTGTCCGCCAACATCCACACATGTTGATATTAGACAGACGCTGGCACGTCTGCGCAGTCGCTTCCATCTTCCTGTCAGAAGCACGAGTGACTTCATGAAACGGAGAAATCTGAAACATGGAACCAGCAGATCCGCAGCAAACCAGCTTTTTCTTGGTTATGTGAACATTAAGGGAATGTTTTACTCTCTTTTATGATTTTGCAAATATGAGAAAGCTACTTTTGAATGTTCTCTGAATGTTCTGAAGTAGTAACAACTGAAATGTTACAGAAAAAGGCTATTTTGTGCATGTTATTAAAGAGCAGATAACCTTCTCTTAACGTTATTAGAACATTTGTTTATATCTTTGAGAGAACCTTGCCAGAACGTTCCCTGTTAGCTGGAATAATTGCAGAAGTTAATAAGACCCGCTGTGGTGAAAATCAAGTTGTTTATATGTCTATGTGGTGTTTTTAATATGTGCAACATGTGCAACTTCATAAGCCAACACCATTGCTGAGTATTTTCCCCTTAAAACTGCAGTGAACCAAAGATAGTTGCATAAAAATCGCTGGCGTTTCTTACATCACAAACTACATTGTAACCAATCACGTCAAGGTTGTAATCGCCAACAAGTGGATCTCTGAACTGGTGCGAGTGAGTGGAGGCGGGGTTAATTTGCATATTCATAGAACCATGTATACTAAATGAGGCAAGGGTGCCCTCCGCTGCCCTCCAAAAGTTTGGAAACGCCCTAGAAAAGTGACAATATTGGCATGAATCCTTTTTAATTTGTGATAATTTTGCACTGATAAGGGACAACACAAACTACGAAAACATATTTTATTATATAAACAGTTTATAAAATAGAAAAAAAATATCCAGCATTAGCAGCTATCTGACCTAAACTGGGTTCTAATTGGTTCATTGTATTCTAAACTTAATTGTCAATCAATTGTTGAAGCTATTAAGATGTGCTGACCCAAAAATCTTTTACAAACCTGGGCCAAGATTAAACCAGTAACCAGCATCACAGCTGGCAAAGGGGCATGTCTGACTTTGACATGAATATATTGCCATTATTATGTAATCAAAATGAAAATTATTATTGCTGGTCTTCAATGATAATGTCAAGTTACTTTAACGCATTTGCACCAAAAAATGATAAGGATTTATGCTGATATTGTCCAAAATTCAAAACATTCAAGCTATTTTAAGGCATAACGTTTAAAAAATGTTTAAATATGTCAGAGGGGCTTTAAGAGGGGTCATTCATTACTTCAAGTCAGTTGCATAAAAAGTTAGATTTATGACTTGTTTAATGTAAGAACAAAAAGGAAGACTGATTATCCTTTGGTTGGTCAGACTATTTTTTTAAGTAATGGCTGTGCTTATGCAACTGGCTCCTGAGCATCTGTTTCCATGACAACACTACAATAACAAAAACTTACTGGAAACATCCACTGGAAGGATATCAATACAGGAACGTTTTTTGCTTCCCAGAACAATCTGAGAATGCTGTACAAAGAAAATGTAAACCTAAAAAGCAAGGTTTTTATTTGGTTCCCAACATATAATAACCACAAGGAAACCAAATTCTAATGGATATGCACTGTAAATCAAGATCGGACCCAAACCCACATTTTCTGCAATAACAGAGCGTCTCTGTCAAGCCAAGATAATAAAACACAGATCTAGTTTGTTACCCAGAGGCCCCTGTGTTTGTGATCCTAAGCTTCCTGAGCTGCTGCAACCATCAAACAGCAAATTTATGACTCTTCATAAAAGCACAGGAGCCGTTCTCATGATCCGGGACTTTCCCTGGAGTTTCCCACAGGAAGAGCTCACGGCATGAGGATGATCTGACAGCGTCGCTCTCGTCAAATATACAGTATATCACTGCGTGAGCTGCTTACCAGAACCAAACTCACTGCCGCCATCTAGAGGGCTGCGGAGGGATTGTCAGTGTGTGGTTGCTAGGGTGTTCAGGGTGGCTAATTTTTTCATCTGTTTCAAAAAGTGAATCTGAATCTGGTCTTGAGGCTGGTCAGTGATAGCAAACAGTATTAATAGTGCCGTATTCTTGTTTTTGTGAGGGTCAGTTGTTTTTGCTAATGTTGTGTGTTCAACAATCAGTCAGACCGAAGAAAGCATGTTCGTAAGCCAGTGACGGCACCGTATTCGCACAATGAAGTGATCGCAAACTGATTTTTGGATTTCCAACACAAGTTTTAGTCACTATGGAGATGTTTTGTACGGAGCCCCGCACAAAAAAAAATTAAATCATGCGCACGATTTACTAATTCATTCCTTCGATTTACTAAATCGCGCACAATTTACTAAAACGTGTGCATGATTTACATGATTTCAACGAAATAGTAAATCGTGCGCACGATTTAGCCTACTATTTTTTTCCTGCATGATCATGTCTGGGGCGCCTTAGTTTTGAGAAACGCCTCAGTGGTTTTTTGTCCATAGGGGAGAGTGGGGTAAGATGAGCCAGTGGGTAAGTTGACCCACCCCCTGTATCTTGGCAACGGTACCATTTTATTATCATGTGACCATATCTCTCTATACCTTTTATCACGTGTTGCGTCGTCGCATCGCGTGTCAGTAATTGAATGGTATCATCACATGATTCTTAATTCAAAAGATGGCAGGTAGTTAGATAAAAAAAAACAAATCAAGCTGAAATCAAAATTGATAGTTCTTGTTTTTTTATGGAATATTGCAGTGTTTATTCTAAATAATTTATCGGTGCACATCATTGTTGTTTTAAATTCATGTGCCTAGTAATCTTGAATCAGAATAACTTCTCCTCCCTCTTCACCAATAGCAAACCACAACCATCCAATCAAAATCAAGCCCCGCCCTACATTTGTTCTTGTTTGAGAAGCAGTTTCACTCAGATATACGGCACAATAGAGAAGAAAAGATGAGCGTGAATTCTTTCATGCCGACTGTGAAACTGCACACTGAACTGGATCAATCTGACCAGCAGATGTCAGCGATTCAAACACTTAAAAGAGAGGGTTTTTTCTGTGTGGTTTAAAAACTTCAACATTTACAAAAAAATCCCTTCATGATCCAGTGAACAAACTCATCTGAACAGCAGCGACTCTACCACGTGAAGGATTCGTCCTGCAGCACCGCAGACAGTTTCTGGTTGAAAGGAGCGTAAAACTGCCGGAGCATCTCTCGTGTCACCGGCTCCATCGGCCCCAGATTCCTGTCCGACTGATGCCTGGTGTTTGCCACGGGACGTCTGCTGATGAGTCTCTCTGTCTGTTCAGACACCGGACCTGCAAACAGACACACGACACAATCAGTCTCATCCCAAAATGATTCTGTGTGGTTTATATGTTCTCTTTGCTGTGAGCTGCGTCTCATGAAGATGATGATGAACATCTGCTGCCCCCTTCTGCTCGCAGCAGGTCAGTGTTTATGAGATGATGATGGACAGGCGGCTGCAGGACTGACCTAACCGCAGGAAGTGGAAGACTCTGTTCATGCTGTGCGTCACGTTTGCAGCGTGATCCTCCAGACGCAAAACTAAGAGCTGATCACGGCTGAACACTGACAACCAGTCCAGAATAAACATCACATACAGGCCCACCTGCAGCCGCACCTACACACACACACACACACACACACACACAACGCACACACACACACACACGGGTAAATAACTATTAAATACTTAACTATGTAAGGTCTCTCTGAGGTCAGAGGTCGGCATACTCACACTCATGGCGTTATACAGCGCGCCGCTGTACACACACGCTCTCAGACCGGCGTCCCGCAGACAGGCGTCGAACAGACGCAGAGACTCGCAGACCTTCTGATGGAAATCCAGCGCTGATTTATTAGACGTGCCGAAGTACAAATAGTCTGAATAGAGTCTGAAGAACAACAGCAGAAGAGTTTGAGTGTGTGTGAAGCATCAGATGACATCATCAAACACGCTACACGAGCGTCACATGACCCGGAACTAAAACACGCATTCTTGTGTCCTGTCAGTGGTCACTTTATGAGATATTCACGAGCAAAAATGTTTGTTTTAATAATTTTCTTGAGTTTTTGACATTTAAAAATAAATTAATTAATTAAGTGTTTTAGTCAAATTAAACGAAACAAAAATGAGATGAGTATTGAAGCTTGTTTCTGCCATGGAATAAAAAATAAAAAAGGTAATTGCGACTTTTTATCTCACAATTATGAGTGTTTTCTCAGATTTATGATAAATAATCTTGCAATTGGTTGTTATAAAGTCAAAATTGCAAGATATAAACATGCAATAACGAAGAAAAAGATAAAAAGTTGCAATTACCTTTTTTTTTATTATTCATTTTTATTTTATTGACAGAAACAAGTTTCTAAAGAAATGTTGCTTTGTTTATTTTATTTCATTTTATTTAATTTCATTTGCTTTTATTTATTTCATTTTATTTTCATTTAATTTCATTTTTTTTTACTGTATTTCATTTGATTTGATTTCCATTTTATTTTATTTCATTGCATTTTTTCATTGCATTTAATTTCATTTCCTTTTATTTCATTTTATTTTCATTTAATTTAATTGCATTTTTTCATTGCATTTTATTTCATTTCCTTTTATTTCATTTTATTTTCATTTACTTTAATTTGATTGTTTTTTACTATATTTCATTTCATTTCATTTTATTTTCATTTTATTTTATGTATTATTTTTATGTATTTATTTATTTATTTAATTTCATTTAGTTTAATTTCATTTCCTGTTATTTATTTCATTTTATTGTATTTTGTTGTATTTTGTTTGATTTTATTTAGATTTTATTTTATTTTATTACTTAATTTTATTTAATTTCATTTTATCTTATTTTATTGTATTTAATTTAATTTATTTTCATTTTATTTCAGTTAATTTTATTTCATTTCATTTGCTTTTATTTCTTTCATTTTATTTTCATTTCATATTTTTGTTTTTTACTGTATTTCATTTCATTTCCTTTTTTATTCATTTTAATTAAATTTTATTTAATTTAATTTTGATTTTATTTTATTTCATTTAGTTTAATTTCATTTTCCTTTATTTATTTAATTTTATTATTGTTTCATTTTATTTTATTTTGAGATTATTTTATTTGATTTTAATTTAATTTTATTTTATTGTATTTAATTTAAATTTAAATTGTATTTATTTTCATTTATTTCATTTTATTTTCATTTCACTTTATTTTATTGTATTTTAATTTATTGTATTTTATTTTTATTTTATTATTTTATTTCATTTCATTTTATTTATTTCATTTTATTTTATTTCAGTGAATGTTTATTTCAAGTAATGAAAATGTTTTTTTTACAGTTGTAGTTTTAGTTCGAGATCTGGTGTGACCTCTGACCTCTCCACAGGGTCTCTGAGGATGGCGATGAGTTGCACGTCCGGCTGCACCACGTGAATGAAGTCCTGGACGAGTGACGGAGGCTCCGCCTCTCTGCTGATGTCATGGAGGTAGGACCAGGCCAAGTTGTCCCACATAGTGGAAGCGCTGGCTTCACCTGTTAGTCACACACACACACACACACACACACACCACACACACACATTGTTTTTACAGGAAACAGAATGTTATTACAGTAAAGCGTCACTTTGTAACACATTCTAGGAACACTCGAGCACGGATCACCTGACCTCATGTGGAAATGAAAATAAACACACAGATCTGAGAACGTACCAGTGATGATGCTGCTTCTGCTGGAGGAGTTTCCCAGAAGTCTGTGCTGTATCCGCTGGGCCACCGGATCGAACAGGTCCAGGTAATGGTCCAGCGGGAAGCGGGTGAGAGGAGGATCACCGGGACGAATGATTCCTGCAAATCACAGGATCCAGATCAAGCTTCTCCAAACGACAGGTGCTTCTGTGTCAGTCACGTGACTTTGCAGCTCATCCGCAATATTTATGAGCATCAGCGGGACGAACACAGAAACACACGAACAGAGACACAGAGAAATCCCTGAACATTTACTGTATATGGAGTTGAATTGCGGATAAAATCTACATAAATGTGTGTGAATGTTAGATTTGGTCTAATTTGAGTGTAAAACGTTTTCTGGATCTGCTATGAATCAAATCCAGTGATCAATGTTTTTTTATTGCTCTCTCTGAGCTGAGAGGAAGTCATGTGACTGAAACAGATAAATATAGCTGATTATATCTAGACAGGAAACAGCTTGAAATGCAGTAAAATAAAGAAAAAAGCTGAACGATCCCAGCGAACGTTCTCAGAATGTTCTCTCAAAGTTATGAACAAATGTTCTTCCAGTAACGTTAATAGAGCCTTTATTCAGATATCTGGTCTTTAATATCTTCTAGTTTTAGAATGTTTAGAGAAGATTAAACTTAAACTAGATGCATCTGAATGAGTCTCTGAAGTAGAAACACTATAATTATCTTAACGAAAGAACAATCTACATCACGTGTGTTATTCTAATGACTGTACATCATCACACGTGTTTATCTGACCCTGATGAATCGGTTCACATTCTCACGAATCAAACTGTGATCTGAGATTCATAATGAAGTGTTTTAGTTCCCAGCAGACACTTCTGACAAGAACAAACAAACCAGAACTGCTTGTTTTGATTGTTTTTAATCTATTTCTGCTTTGTGAAGCTGCTTCTTCCAGAACATTTTCTTTGTAATGAGAGTGCAGATGAAAGCAGCTTCCCTTTGAGGGCATTTAAGCGTCAGGAATCTCACGTACCGAACCTCTTCCGGCTCCACCAGTGCGGTTCCTTGGGTGGCGTGAGATGAACGTCGGGATGGAGCCTCAAGCGCTCGTACAGGTCCGTCGTGCCACACTTGGGCTGACCGACGATGTAGAAGTAGGGAAGGCATCGCAGGCGCTGGAGTTTCCCGTTGCGCAGAATTAACTGTTTTTTGAACGTGGCGCTCAGGCGCTCGAAGGCAATTCGCATATTACTGGACAAGCGGCTGAACAGGTTGGATCCGTATGGATCTGCACTCACGTTTCCACGCAGCTCCTCATACCAGCAGGGGTTCTTAACATCCGGTAAAAAGTGCGGCGGAATCACAGAGAACATCTGAAAGAGGCAGAGAGTTCAACAGTCTGGTTCATCTCTAAATCTCATAAATGTGCACTGGAGGTTCTGTATTGGCATCAATGGTTCCACGAAGAACCTTTAACATTTCCATTGCACAAAAGGTGCTTTTTACTATATTCAGATGTCACTATGTACTCTATGAATTTCTCACGTGCGGGTCGAAGTCGAGCAGCTCGCTGACGGCAGGAACTCGTCTGGCTCTGAACGTCACTTTAGTTCCGATGCTGCGCACCAAGTCTCTGAGGGTGCTTTCACTGAGGTCCTCCAGCAGAGTCTTCCTCTCACCCGACAGCAAGTAAGAGGCCATAATGAAGAACACGAGGAGGATGAAGCCACAGAATTTAGCGAGGTTGGCATGTGATGGAGGTCTCTGCTGGGCGTCATGAGGAACCTTCAACACACCAAACAGAGTCGAGCTGACCAGAGAAAACAATCACTGAAGAGCAGCTTCAGATCAGCGTCATTATCAGTGATGAAGCTCATTTACTGTGAACGGATCCGCTCTGAGACGCCAATCCTGAGCTGCTCGCGTGAACACTTTGTTGTGTGTTAAGCGCACTAAGCTGTTGTTTTTTTTTCAATTGACAGAATGCTTCGCCTAAGCAATGACGCAAAACACAATGTTACTGATCTTTTAGGATTATTATAAAACTGTGATGGGACTGATTCAACTATGACAGGTCATCATAAAATCAGAAATAGACATTTGATATAGAGTGCAAGGACAATTGACCATATGCACGGAACGTTCTTAAGAACATTCTCAATAATATAAGCCAGCTGAAAAACGTCTGGTGAAATGTCACTTGTTGATGTGTCGGCGAGGTCGCTTTAACAGCATCAATGGTGTAATACTTAGTTTATAATCAGAATATAGACACTTAAATAGTCAGGCTTAGTGTTAATTTAGTTATTCAAACATTAAAAAGACGCGTCTCAGTGTTTCTCCTCAGCAAAATTCAATTTGACTTTCGTGTGGAAAAACATTGTAAATTAAAGATTTATTGTGCACTTTAGTTAGATTAATGGAATAAAATGTGAGTAAAGTGTGATCTTGTGCTGCATTGACTGACAGCTGCTGTGATTATAAGCGATAATACACTTTCTGTAATTCATTCGCAAGAAAAGTTGTTGTTTTCCATGAGATTTTGTGAGTACTTCATATTTCACCTTGACAAAATGTATTTTTAAACATAGTGATTTTATAATGTTTCAATATTATTCAAAAGTGAAAAAACTATTACAGGAAAATAAATGCTCCTCTGCTGCCATCTGATGGTTATAATGGTAATTAATGTCTTTTATTTTTAAACAAAAGTGTTTAAAATCTTCAAATGTTCGGTTTTACAAATGGAGACAATCTCAGAAGGATGAAGAAATAATGTTTTTGGTCATCACATTAAAAATAAAATTTGAAGTGCTGGAAAAATGTTGCGTGTCTAATTACAGAAACTGCGTTTCTTATACCAATGTTCACAGTAGCTTCAAGTCTTTATTGCAGTCACCAAAACTGGTTTATTGGCAAATTCTTTGGTGTTTCCATGGTTTCTACAAAATAAAACCGGAAACTGAGGGTATCTCAAGTATGATGTCATTGATAGGCGACGCACGGACACGGTTTGTGTCCTGGTTAAAATTACTTATTTCACTGGATTTAAACATTCTTGGAAACATCTGGTATAATGTAAGTACACAAGTCAACAAAATATATAACACTGTTCTAGTGGTTTTTGGATATTTTAATCCCAAAATCTTACATATTGTGCCTTTATTAATGTCTAACATTTTTTAAGTGTTTCTACTTGTTGAAAAGTAATATTCCTATATTGTTTGACGCATGAAATGTTCCCTTAATGAATGCATAACCAAGAAAAACAAAGTTTTTACAAAAAAAATAATTTAAAAAAATGGATGATTTGAAAATTTAGTCAACATTCAGAAATAATGTTTTCATGAGAACTTTAGCAAAACGTTCTTAGAACATATTCTTGTTGATCTACTCAAAAACCCTCATGAACCAGTTTCTCCAAACAGCTTCTTCGGGCGTGTGGGAGAATATTGTTGGTCTAGCGCTCATATTCAACAGTCATCTGTTGGCTTCTGTTACCTTCAGCTGCAGAGATCCAGACGTGAACTTGCCGCGGCTCATGGCAGAATCAGATCAACACCAACAATCCTGAGAAGCACAGAGATCGACAATGATATCAGTGGAATCAGAATAAATAAATGTGCACAGCAAAAGCATTTGACAGAACACAATCCACATTATACTAATTATTAAACAGATTCTACAATAAACGCTCACCTTCACCATCAAGATGTCAGAAATAAATCCTGTATGAGTCCATCACTACAAACACAGATGAAACTTCACAGAAACACACCGACCGAAAGAAAAGAAAGAACAAGCTGTTCTGAAGTTTAAACACACTTGAACTTCTTCCGTAACACTGTCTCTGTGAAGAGGGTTGAACACACACACACACACACACACACATATTTTGCCCGTGGGGAATTGATTGGATGGTTGTGGTTTGCCTTGCCTTGGTGGATCTCATGTGATTGAAAGATTGCCCTGCCCTCTTCATCAGAGAAGAGAAGAGTTGCTGCAAGAGGGAGGAGAAGATATTCTGATTCAAGATTACCAGAACATGAATTCAAAACAATAATGATGTGCACTGATCAATCATTTAGAATAAACACTGGAATATTCCATAAAAAAACAAGAATTGTCAGTTTTGATTTCACAGGTACTTTAAAGTCTAAAAATCTAACACAGCGCTCAGCAGATTAAACGTTGTGTCTCAAATGACGGCTAAAGTCACGTTTGCCAAAACATTTTCACGGCGCTGCTGCTGGACTCAACAGAGAGAAGTGATGCTCGGCTGCTTCTGCATGTGTTATTAATGACGCTACGAACCGCAGACACAAACTATCAACAAGCCAACCTTAAAATACCAACCCTGACATGACTCCACTGATATCACTGCAAGTGTTTTAGTCTGTAAAAGATGCTTTATGAAGAAATAAAGCGTTAATGACAAACACACATCATCACGTCTGATTCCTACAGCTGCTGATTCTTATTTTTGTATGGAATATTGCACTGAATGATTTATCATTATTGTTTTAAATTCATGTTCCTGGTAATCTTGAATCAGAATATCTTCCCCTCCTTCTTCTCTGATGATGAGGGCGGGGCAACCTGTCACTCACATGAGATCCACCAATAGCAAACCACAACCATCCAATCAATTCCCCACAGACAAAATCAAGCCCCGCCCTGCATTTGTTCTCGTTTGAGAAGCGTTTCACTCAGATATACGGCACAAAATGGGAGAAAAGATTAGCGCAGCTTTCATGATGAGTCAGATCTTATCTTCTGTATTGTGATCTAAGTCCAGTTGAAAGAGGACTTGGTTCTGTTCATACGTTGTTGATTGGATGTTGAGATGTGGAGGCGGATCTGAATGCGAGCATACATTGGATTGTCAGAAAGGGGTGGAGTTTAAGACCAGCATTCACCACAGTCTGTGCAGGTCAAAAAAAATGTTAAAAATTAATTTATCTTCTTTACAAATTTTATATCCGGGTCATTGACGAATAGGGTTTTTAAAAGTGTAAAAAAAAAAAAAAAAACCATAATGGAGATTTTATTAAGTGTTACAATGAGATTATGTGGTTTTTATAATCAATTAACACTGCTTTTGTCATTTTTTACCAGATGGACACAATTCGTCACCAAAAAAGTCATTCGGTTTAACCAAAATTTCGGTTTTGCCGAATGACGATATTTTCAAATAATGCTAACAGGCTGATATATAGCTAGCCAGTTAGGAAAATTAAACATTTTATATTTAGTACATGTTTTTAAAATATTACAACATTTTCCATGTTTTATAGCGGTTGCAACGAATGACCTGATGTTTTGGGACATGAGTATGATCAAGTGAAAACATGAATTTATCAAATATAGTAGTCAACATTTGAAGTGGATCAAAACCTTTCATCAAAGTTGTCCTAAAACCTTCTTTTTAGGACAACTTATCTCTTAGGACACTTGATGGACTATTTTGATCCACTTCAAATGTTGACTACTGTAGTTAAGAGAGATTTAGTTACTTTGCTTCACAACCATGTGATCCTTCACAGGTGTCTGAATGATGTCACATCCTGTCACATGACTTAATCCAAAATAGTTCCTTTATATTGTTACTCCGTATGACATCAATGAAATTCATTTTTCCGGACATTCTTTCTCATAACAAAGCAACGACTTCTACACATAATTTTAACACCATTTTGCACTATGTTGATATATGATGTTATAAAATTATGCCAGAATAAAAAATATACACATTTATTACATTTTAAGATATTTTAATCACAAATGAGATGGCTGTATTGGTTAAACCGAATGACCTTTTGACACTTCAAAATCTTTAAAATACCTTTATATGTAGAAAAATATAATTAAAACCTCAATAAGAGAGATGTAGCTGTACTACCTTACATACTTTGGATGTCATATCTTTGTTTTTTATTATTATTAAGGCCTTTGGACAAAGAAAAAAAATCCTGTTACGTCATTGACTCGTCCACAAATGTAAGACAGAAGTGTGTGTGTTAATGTGTGTGTGTGTGTGTGTGTGTGTGTGTGTGTGTGTTCAAGGACCTGAAGAGGCGGACAGCTTTCACCTGCCAGGCCTTGAAAATGATCTTATGCCAATCAAGAAGATTAGAACCTACACTCTAATAAATGCTGGGTTAAAAACAACCCAAGTTGGGTTGAAAATGGACAAACCCAGCTAATGGGTTAAATGTTTGATCAACCTGCTGGATAGTTTTATTTAACTCAACTATTGTTTAAAAATGACTGTATTTCTTGCATAAAATTTTCTGACCAAACTGTTGGCATTTTTAATGCTTATAATTTAGGCCAAACTCTACTTACTTTACCTAATCTGAGAATAATAAATAATAATTGTAAATGTGTTAAGATCAATGTACACACTGCAAAACACTTTCTTAATTTTTTTCTGTCATTAGCAAATAATTAACTAATTTGTTTTCTCTGTATTCTGTTGACTGTGTTGTTAAATTTTGTGTATTATACACTAATGGTTTATTATAAACTTGTATTTTTTGCATTAATAAAAAATAAATTAAATATATGCATAGATGAAGTGATCACAGTAAAATCAATAACATGCATTTAGAAAATCGATAGTGATAATTCACATTTCATGCTGACTTTATCATGCATTTCTCTTTATCTTTTCACTACACTGTTTGTCACACATTATTTCACATAAAGTTAAAATAACAAGTCAGGTCTCTGACTGGATTCACAAGAATCAATCAATAGATCTCACCGTCATAATCAGCAGATTCCTGAAGAAACTTTCCTCATCACGCCGAATTCACGCGCTTCATCAGCTCAGCTGTGCGCGTTCACGTGCCCCGCGTGCACATTGGTCAACTCCCAGAAGGGGAGGAGCCACATCTCGCCTGTCAATCATGACAACCTAATCCAGATTTACGCATCAATAACACAACATTCAATAATAATCACAAAAATTATTTCTATATCATATTATGTCAGTAAAACTCCTTCAAATCAAACAATATAATGTAATAATCTTACCATGAACTGCATAGGCACAACAATTATGAACATGACAGACTGAATATGGTGAATATAGAGTGTTCACACTACATTCATGCATCATTCATACTATATAGAACATTCTTTTTAACAGTACTTTTACATGCGATTTGAGACGCAGCCGTTCACTGTGCTGGAGAATCTTAAATGAATCCAGACTCTTTTTGTGGCAGAACTATGAGAGAATAAATGATTGACTTTCATAATGTTTATTGGTGTTGTTACTGCACTGATTGAATTCTTTTTATGGAAACATTTCGATCAATAAAGCAGCTGAAGATGTAATATAAGTCTCTGGTGTCTCCAGAATGTGTCTGTGAAGTTTCAGCTCAAAATACCCCACAGATCATTTATTATAGCATGTTTTAAATGCCCATTTTTAAGTGGAAGGAAAAACATGCTGTTTTCGTGTATGTGTCTTTAAATGCAAATGAGCTGCTGCTCCCCGCCCTGCTTACCAGAAGAGGGCGGGGCCTGTACAGCTCGTGCCTCGTTTTGATTATCATCTCGATTCGGTTCTGACATTACGATTCTTCATCATCATGAAAGTTAGTCATAACAGTTTAAATTCTGATAAATGGTTTTCTGAGCGCACAGAAAGCTGTCTCTGTCGTGTGAGTGTCAAACTAAGTTCTCTTTCATGTCTTATTGTGTCTAAACAGTCAAATACACACAAGTTTATGTCAAAAACACAAGGTTCAAAGTTAGATCTGTGTGTTAAAGTGACAGAAGCATAATATACAGTATCTACTGCTGTTAAAGGGTTTGTTCAACCAAAAATTAAAATAATGTCATTTATTACTCTCGTTTATCTTCCTTCGATTCCTTCGTTAATCTTCAGAACACAAATTGAGATATTTTTGATGAAATCCGATGGCTCAGTGAGGCTTTCAGAGCCAGCAATGACATTTCCTCTCTCAAGATCCATTAATGTACTAAAAACATATTTAAATCAGTTCATGTGAGTACAGTGGTTCAATATTAATATTATAAAGCAACGAGAATATTTTTGGAGCGCCAAAAAAACAAAATAACGACTTATTTAGTGATGGCCGATTTCAAAACACTGCTTCAGGAAGCTTCGGAGCGTTATGAATCTTTTGTGTCGAATCATGATCCGGATCGCGTGTCAAACCGCCAAACTGCTGAAATCACGTGACTTTGGCGTTCCGAACAGCTATAATAAATATAATAAGTGACAGAATTTTAATTTTTGGGTGAACTAACCCTTTAACATGAATCAAACAACAAAGGAAAAACTGCTCTTGACTGAATAACTTTAGTTGCTTTAATAAGAATATATTTCTCACGTGAATGCTGCTGTTAGATGCTCTGGTGAGGAGATCAACATGGCAGACTGTGTACAGCTCACTCAGGGGAGGAGCTAAGTCAATAGGGCGGAGTCTGTCAGCAGTCATGGGCGCGGGGCTTCTTACGTAAGAGCAGGGGTAATCTGGAGAGACTTTATGATTAATGGGGATTATAATAAAAGGAGTGGGTGGATTTTTTTTACCATTATAAGATGGTTGTTTACACACATCTGTGTTCAAACACCTTATAAAAGTGAATTTTGCATTATAGGTCCCCTATAAACATAAAAATAGAGAAATAAATAAAAATAAATAAATATGTATATAAATATGTATAAACACATGAAAGAAAAAAAATACATATAATAAACAAAGGAATTTTCTTATATGTTGTTTTCATCTGAATTCATCTTATTCTGTTTCTGTAATCACAGCAGATTCTGAGGATTGAAACAGAATCACACCAACATGATCCAGAATGTTCCAGCACTTCCGAAGGAAACCCACAGAAATGCCTTATTACTTCCTCTAGTCAATCACATGATTTCCTGTCCTGAGACAAACATCCTGTAGATTTGTCTGTATGTTTGTAGGTCAGAGAGACACACAGAATGAAGTATTACAATATATGATCATTTTATATATGTAAATATATATATATAGTTACATAGGAATAAATCTGTACCACTGTCTGTTTTCCTTCATAAATCATAATTATTGCACCACAGTACTTCATGAATAATAAACAGCTGCTTGGCATATGCTAATTCAGCCACTCCTCTCCTCTGCATATCAGTGTTTACAGCGCCATCAGCTGGACAATACAAACATCACATGATCTGCACAGGAGAAACTCTTCTGTCACCAGCTGTTCAATAATCAGTCTAATAATTGCATCTGTAATGTTTTTTATTTATTTAGAACAAACACAAAGTCTCTCAGCAGATGGAAAATTTATTTAAGAACGGAAATAAAACATCACTCATTAAACGTTCATTAAACGTTCTACAGCAAACACACACTCAGACACGAACACAATCCTCACGTCTCTGAATGATTACATCATTAGTTTTTAAACATTAACGACTGCCGTTAAAGTGCACGATTCTCTCATCACACGGAGAAAAACTCATTTCTATTCAAGTGGCCACATCGAAATGTCAGACTTAAAAAACACTTCAAATGAGTGAATAAACAGCAGCAATTAATAATGTGACCTTCATTCGTCTTCATCTGAAGTGTCTGCCTTCAGAAATGACCCATGTTACTTCATCAGAATTAAAACAGACTGTCGTCTGTTTGAGGAGAAACTGTTATTGAAGAGTCTCATTTTCAGTTGAGAATGAAAACTGAGTTGAAAGTGAAAACTCTGAAAGTCCACGAGAGAGAGCTGGAGTTTGACCTGAACGGCTGTAACAGCTAAACATGAAAGCAGGCTAAAATTAGACAGAATTACAACTCAGATGATGATGGAGAGGATTTAAAACGACATGACGGTCCTGCTGATGATGTCCACACACTCTCTGACCTCATCTTCTTTTATAATGAGGGGCGGAGCAAGTCTGATGATGTCACCATGCGTGGGCTTTGCCAGGAGGCCGTTGTCACGGAGCCGAAGACACACACGCCAGGCGTCGTAATCTGAGAGAGATCAAAGGATTAGAAGATTCACACACACACACACACACACACACACACACACACTCACACTCACACACTCACACACACACACACTCAGACACACACTCACGAGCACCTCGACACACTCACAGACACACACTCACGAAGATCACCCGACGCCACTGACACACACTCCCAGACAAACACTCACACGCACTCGCACAGCACAGACTCACCGACGCACCCACGCACACACTCAGACAACACTCACAGACACACACTCACGACGCACACTCACAGACACACACTCACTGACGCACACTCACAGACACACACTCACTGACACACACTCACTCATACACTCACAGACCACCTACACTCACCACACTCACACACTCACGACACACACTCACAGACTACACTCACAGACACCACTCAAGACACACACTCACTGACACTCACCGACTCACCGACGCACACTCACGACGCACACTCCCCGACGCACACTCACCGACACACTCACGACACACACTCACCGCTCACACTCACTGACACACACTCACTGACAACAGTCACTGACTACACTCACTGACACCACTCCTGACACCACTCACACTCACACTCACTCATGACACACACACACACAGACACACTCACGGACACACTCACTGACTCCACATCACTGACACACACTCATGACTCACACTCACAGACACACACTCACTGCACACTCACACACTCACTGACTCACACTCACTGACACTCACTGACTCCACTCACTGACTCACACTCACTGACGCCACTGACGCACATCACAGACACACACTCACTGACACACACTCACTGACTCACACTCACTGACACACTCACTGACACACTCACTGACTCACACTCAGACACAAACTCACAGACACACACTCACTCACTGACACACTCACTGACTCACACTCACTGACACACACTCACTGACTGACACACTCCACACTCACACTGACTCACACTCACTCACTGACTCACACTCACTGACACACACTCACTGACTCACACTCACTGACACACACTCACTGACCACTCAGACACAACTCACTGACGCACACTGACACACTCACTGACTCACACACTGACTCACACTCACTGATCACACACTCACACTCCACTCTCACACTCACAGAAACAAAACTGACGCACACTCACGACACACTCAACTGACTCACATCACATGCACGAAGCACACTCACCGACGCACATTCACAGACGCACACTCATGACGCACACTCACAGGCACACACTCACAGACACACACTCACTGACACACACTCAGTGACACACACTCACAGACATACACTCACAGACACACACTCACAGACACACACTCACTGAAACACACTCAGTGACACACCTCACAGAATACACAGACACACACTCACAGACGCACACACTCACAGACGACGCACACTCACGACGCACACTCACCGATGCACACTCACCGACGCACACTCACTGAATCACACTCAGACACACACTCACAGACACACACTCACAGACACACACTCACAGACACACACTCACAGACAACTACACTCACTGACACACACTCACAGACATACACTCACAACACACACTAACAGACCACCACACTCACCGACACACTCACCGACGCACACTCACGCACACTCCGCACACTCATGACTCACACCACTGAACACTCTGGACTCACACCACACACCAATGACACACACTAACACACTCACTCACACTCACTGACCGCACAGGTCTTTCTGTAGCAACCTGGGGTTTAATGTCATTACACAAGAATGTAATGGTGATTGTTAATGATCGCTCCTTTTTTCATTCTTGCTCCATGTTTGGCATGGTAATGGGTATGACAATGTTGATATGTTTGGTCTCGGCGGAATAATCTGCTACGCTGCGCTTTTATGCTGCTGCTGCTGCAGAGCCAGAACAGGAATTGCTACTGCCAATACATACACAACACACTGCTGTGAGCAAGTGAGACATGCTGTGCTGTACAATATAGCGTACATGAATTACCGTAGCCAGATCTATACAGGTGGAGGGGGAAGGTGGAGGGTTCTGAAAGCGTGCTGCACTGCTAAGGCAAATGCTATTGTGTATTTGAAGACTGAGCATGCAAGCTCATTGGCTACCAATACAGCAGGAACCAATCATCTGTGTCCTATAGATAATGATGTGATTATGTTAAGGACCTATTAGCCTGCGCATTTAGAGTTTCATGACAGAACTTTGTATTTTTCTTTCATTGCATTGTGTCATTATTTTGGTGGTTGAAAGAATACCAGTAAGTGGATGTCAAATGGACGTGAAATTTTTGACGTCAGTTTGATTCGCATTTTTGACCTGTTTTGACGTCAATTTTAGATTTTTTTCAACATCAATTGGACATCAGTGTGTGGATGTCAAATGGACGTCAATTTTTTTTATGTCAATTTGACTTTTTTTCAACATTGATTGGACATCACTGTGTGGACGTCAAATGGATGTCAAGTACAGTGTACAAGCATCTGTATAATACACACAATACGGAAAAGAGCATAGGCTGTCTAGCGTTTTAAGTAGGGGAGAGTGTTATTTGTATTTTATATGTATGATGGCAGGGGATTATCCATGTGAGGGTTGTGATGGACTGATAAAGGTCTCAATGGGCTGATTTTTAGTCCCAGTTCATCCATGAACTGTTGTGACCACATGGTTTTGAGGAATAATCAAATCATGCAAATGTACATGAATCTTTAAAGGCATATGACACATGCATACAGTTCTTCTGGCTTTGTAAAAATGAAAACAAGTGGAAAATGGTAATTTTTTGAGTGTTTATGTGTGTGTCATATTTAACGATGGCTGTTTTTTAAGCATGTTTGTGTTTGTAAGTGAAGTACACTTGTTTCAATGAAAGCACTGTTGAATGAAAAAATTGTCATGTAAATTTTAAGGTATGCTATAAAAGTAATGAATACTAAGTATTACAGTAATCATAATTTATAATAATTCATTACATTTATATAGCGCTTTTTTTATTTGCCCTCAAGCGCTTTACATATGGAAAGAGGAAATCTCCTCAACCACCACCAATGTGCAGAATACACCTGGTTGATGCGACGGCAGCCATATTGTGCCAGAATGCCCACCACACACCAGCTTATTGGTGGAGGGGAGACAGTGATGAAGCCAATCACTATATATGGGGATGATTAGGAGGCCATGATGATCGATAGAGGCCAATGGGCAAATTTGGCCCAGATGCCGGGGTTAAACCCTAACTCTTTTTCGAAGGACATCCTGGGATTTTTAATGACCACAGAGAGTCAGGTCCTTGGTTTAATGTCTCATCTGAAGGACAGTGCTTTTTTTTTTATTATTGACAGTATAGTGTCCCCATCACTATACTGGGGCGTTAGGACCCACACAGACCACAGGGTGAGCGCCCCCTGCTGGCCTCACTAACACCTTTTCCAGCAGTAACTAGTTTTGCCAGGAGGTCTCCCATCCAGGTACTGACCAGGCTCAACCCTGCTTAACTTCAGTGGGCAACCAGTTTCTTTTTTTTTTTTTTAATTTTACAGCATGCGGAGAGCATTCAGCAGACAAAACAAATTAAGGGTCAACGGCTTTTCTCAGCGGGTACAATAGTGATTGAGCTCAGACAGATTGCAATAACTCACCCGACCCATGACTGAACCTGCGATTACTCTCCCATAATCCCATGCATTTTATAAGTGTACATGTATGCACTCAGTCTTCACATGTGCATACATCGATTTATATGTAAAGTGTTTCTTTAAGCAAGCATATGTGTGTATGTTTGAATGTTTACCAGTCTCTGATGCCTTTAAGTGTGTTGCTAAATGTTTTAAATAAGGTTTCCCGTTTGATTAGGGTAAGTGTTTGTGGTGTGTGTGTTTGAGAGATGAAAGCGAGAGCAAAGGTAAATTAGATGGGCTTGTAGTATGATCATTTCCATAGGGCAGTTTCATCTGCTGAGAGAACCATTTAGTTCTTCACTTCACGCTGTGCTTTATGGTTTAATTTGAAGTAAAAAAATTACTTGTTACAATATACTTTCATTATCATATATATCTATGTGCTGGCAGAATAGCTCTTATATTCGATTCAAACACACCAAATCCCTATTTTTATTTTTTAGGCTTTCAGTCCAAACATCCGTGATCTGATTTTACTGAAGATTATATAACACATGTGGTAAACCATTTTTTTTGGGTGCAGGACAGTTTTATTTTTATCTTTTGTAGTTTTTTTTGTTATCATGTTTTTCAAGTCGCTGTGTAAAGCAAGAGCGCTGTAAGGCAGGGTGAAAGAAACTCAAGCTCAGAGTCTTCAGCACAGACACGGGTCTTTGAATGTCCCACGGCTGCAAAATGAAACCTGAACTTCATTCTCAAAGGTCTCAAAACTAGTTCTGACCCAGGAAGTGACCCCACAGAAAACATTTTCTCTATTTTCTTTGTCTCTCTTTCATTGTCTGTTTCTCTGTCTCAATCTTAGTACCATTTAAAAGTGAGTGGTCAGTATAGGAGGTTTTGAAAGACGGTCTCTTATGCTCACCATGGCTGCATTTATTGGCTCAGTTATATTGCGAAATATTATTAAAATCAACCTTCTTGACTACAAGTGACCCTCATTGTCCACAATAATATTTGAGTGTTTCCCTCACTCACAGTTTTTACCTGATAAAATATTTTAGAGCTTGGCATAACTAAAAAGGTGTATATCCATTATAAAATTAGCCAAATAAGAAATATCTTGATTTTTAGTTCTTTTAGCTTATATTCATGCTTGTTTTTTTTCCTCATTTTAAATACCTTTAAGTGACCTTGAAGGCCCCTGCTTGAAAACCACTTCAAAAATTAG